>CM049381.1:11915988-11945988 GCA_026937815.1 Etheostoma perlongum
TCATCCATCCATCTCTCTCTCTCTCTCTCTCTCTCTCTCTCTCTCTCTCTCTCTCTAGCCAGTCTCTTGTGCTCTGATTGCGCTGTATCACCACTTCTCGCTCTTTTCTCCTCGCTCTCACGCACACAGACACTATTCCAGTCAGTGATGCTGCTGGACTGATGAAGATTAACACAAAGAGAGTTTGTCTCACACAACCGTCGTATCATCAATCACTCCTCTCCACTCCACTTTCTCTCTTTCCCTGCTCACTCCCTCTTCTTCCTTCTCTGCGTTTCTTCATGAGTTCTCTCTCTCTTTCATTGTTGGTCTCTCCTGTGGTATTTGTTCTGTAACTCTGTCTACCTATGCTCTATAGTGACTTTCTCTTTCTCTCATTGAGTATGTAGCCTGCAAACTATCCACAGTGTAGAGTTTGCTGCTTTTATTTGTTGCATTAAAAAGTGTGTGTGAGTGAACATGCTTGCCTGTGTGCATGTTCAGTTTTAACAATGTATTGCTGTTTGCTCATGCACTAGCGGCAATTGCACATTTGGCTCGCATGCTTTTAGAAAACCAGAAGAGGCGCGCACACACACACACACACACACACACAGTGTGGCGATGGGTTTCCTGGGAGCACAGTATAAAAAGTGCACAGAGGGCTCTCACATCCAGCTTGAAAGGCTGCTTCATACAAAGGGGGTACCAGTGTGGACACACACACAGTCTCTCAGTCATGTCTCTGAATAGCCTTACATGGGGAAACATCATATTAGAGTTGTTAGTTATGTTTTTTTCACTTCCTCGTTTTTTCAGTTTGACCCCAGTCAGCTGATTGAATCATTACACTTCAGATACTTAGTGATGATGAGGCCAGTTTGCATCTGCATAAACTGTGTGCTATTTTGTCACACACACAGCTAGTCACATATGTTCTGTCCACATACAAGTATTTTCTGATGTCTTTCCAATAGCTTTTATTTTCTGAAAGCTAATCCCAATGAAAAAGCTTGGTTGGTTGGGTTTGACAACATTTATATAAAAAAAAAAGAAAAAGAAACCTCATTGTGACCGTAAAATATTTTTTATATTATATTTTTTTCCAAAAAGGTCTGTTGTCCTAGACCACAACACAACACCAACATTGTCCGATTTCGGCATTTTGGGCTGTCCCAAAAGCCTGTTTGTCAATCTCATCAGACTTGGTAAAAATGCTTTGCCAAACACTTCCAAAATACAGAAGTACGAGATCTGTTTAACAGTTTGATCAGTTATCATTCAGAGATTTAATAATTGTAGTAATAGTAAAGCTGTAGAAAAATTAAAGTACATGTAGATGTACTTAACACTCTCTCTCTCTCTCTCTCTCTCTCTCTCTCTCTCTCTCTCTCACCCCCAACCGGTCGAGGCAGAAGACCGCCCACCCTGAGCCAATGGTTCTGCTCGAGGTTTCTGCCTCTGTCGCCTAGTGCTTGCTGCTTGGTGGGAACTGTTGGGTTTCTGTAAATAACATCACAGACTACGGTCTAGACCTGCTCATTTATGAAAAGCGCAAAGAGATAATTGAATTGAATTGAATTAAAAGACTGCCGGTGAGCCTATAGGGCTGCCATGTCAACATGTCGACTATCATTCTGTCCGACACACACACACACACACACACACACACACACACACACACACAAGCAGGGCAAATACACATGTATGTGTGTATGCTGTGTTAAAAAAAAAAACGCTGTAAAATTGGGTCACCAGGGTAAAGGGGAGCGCTGGACAAGAGCACTTACTGTGTGTGTGTGTGTGTGTGTGTGTGTGTGTGTGTGTGTGTGTGTGTGGACCTCATACGGAGTTACACACTCCCTCTCTTCCTCCCTCCTTCTGTCAAAGTGGCGGCAGGATCAGGTGTGAGTTTCTGCTCCACTTGTGGTCCCTCAGTTTATCCTGTCACCCTTCCTACTCTCTCATGATACAATGTCATATTAATGATCTGTTTCATAAATGATTCCTTGCCCCTTTTTCAGTCTTTTATCCCTCTCTCCCTTTTTTCACCCTTTTGTCCTGCTTCTCTCACCATCTCTGGGAAATTTCTTAATTATTTTACTTTTGTACTTCTATTTTTTTTTTTATAAATATACCACCCTGGTGATTGTTAAGCCGCTTCCTACAATTATGACATTTTACACCAACAAACACATTTGTTTTAACAAAGGAAATGAAGGTTATGACAACCACAATATACAGCATTCTAGTCATTCATGTGTGCAAGCACAGAATGTGCAAGCAGTGTAAGACTGCTTCCACATTTTTATGTTGTGAGGCCCAACTGTTAAGATTGTAAAAGAGGAACGTATTTTCTATTTCTGAAGCATGTTGACCTTAATTTTGCCTCATGTTTGATTATAGCAAAGGGTTATTTCATAAACAGTCCTTGTAAGTAAAAAAAAGTCAATAACATGCACTGAGCGCTTCCTGTCCAAAACCTTTTAAAGCAGTACTTATAGATTTGAAGTTACTTAACCATGTTAAAGCACATTGTCATTGATTGACTTGAATACAAATACCTCCCTGTACTCAGTCCCTTGCTCTAAATGTTCCTCTTTCATGAACACCTGACCACACACTGTTCTTTCTTTGCTTTTTTTTTTACCATTGCTTTGATTTGTTTCCGAGCCAAGTGTTTCTCAGTAGTACACTTCTGACTCTCCTCGATCTGTTGCCTTCTATTCTCATGGCAGTTTTCCACACAATCATGTCTGTTTTTATTCAAGTCAATTCAGAACACTTTATTTGTTACCTGGGGGGGCTTTTTATATATATATTTAAAAATTCTAAACGGTTACAAACAATACTACCCGGGGGGGTGCTTGATCATTGATCTGTTTTCCAGTTTTGTTAAAGGCATCAAACAGGGAAATTGTTGTGAATCTTTACTTCTCTGTTTTTATTTTTTATTTTACACCATATTCCTGTATGCAAATTAATTTTGCATGATGGGAAAACATACAATCTTAATTGTTACATAAGTCCATTGTCTTTTGAGGGTTTCTACATGCGAATGTAAGATATGTCATAATCTTGATGCTTTCCCAACAAGCCAAGTCACCAAATGTTACTGTTTTCTTTAAGACAGCTGGTGAACGTCAGGGCTGGCATCACATTTAAAAAAGCTGATATTTATAAATATATCTATATGTTAATGTAATTCAAATTCATTGCCGTTCTGCACACCTTGGTACATTTTCTTAGGGCTTCACAGCTTCACAAAATTGCTAGTAAGATGTCAGATAGTGTTACATTGCTACTGAACATACCATGTAGTGAAATAGTTAAATATATGTCAATAGCCCACAGTCACGTGTCCACTTAATTCCTTATACATGTCCCTCCCCATGTGGTTAGAAATGTATTCAATAATGCTTAATGTGGCTGAATCACACATGGATCTTGAGTTGGTGAGATGCTTTTGCGGCAATGTGAGGATCCAAATGATTTTTTGCCATGCTCCAATCTTTTGTGCTACACACAGGATACTCACATCTTCGCTCATTCACGTGCCCTCACTGTTTCCCCTGTAATCTTTCACTGAGGAGGCCAGGAGCAGCAAAAAGCAAAGATGTGATTCAGAGATCATTGTGCAAAGCAGCGTGGCCCGTTTGTTTGTCTTCCTTAGTTCCTTCTGCTTTTTCACGGTAGACCGTGAGTGACGAACTGTAATTTGTTGTGTGTTTTCTGTCCCTCTCTGTAGAAGTCGGATCATGGCCAGGTGTTGCTGGATGCTGTCTTTAAGCACCTGGAGCTGACTGAGAGAGACTACTTTGGCCTGCACTTGGCTGATGACTCCTTAGATGCGCCAGTCAGTATGATGTTTTCAATCTATAGGGGTGTGTGTGCTTGTGCGCATGAGAGTACATGTGTTTGTCTACATGAGGAATCCAGAGATGCTTTGTATTTGGGCCACTCTCATAAAATCAAACCCATCATGACTGTGCAAATAACTACATCTTGTCAGTGTGTGTAGTATATTGATGTGCATTTGTGTTGAGTATTCATGTCAGATGTGTGTGTGTGTGTGGCCAGTGGTGAATAATTTAGGTTGTTTAACCATGCTCTTCGAGGTGTCTCTCTAAGTGTCTCTCAATCAATATTTTACAGCGCTGGCTCGATCCCAACAAGCCCGTCAGGAAACAGTTAAGAAGTAGGTGAAATCCACAACATAACACCTTAACCAAGTCATGTTCAGCAATCAACAGAAAAAAGTTTCAACAAAATCAACAAAAGTTGTAAAGCCAAGACTGTTCACTCACGCCTCATGTAATTGCTTGAATTTCACTATTTACCAGCTTTTTGAAGCAGCAGTGTGCAGTTCAGCCGCTGTGAAGGTTAAAAATCCACACGCCACCTCCAGCAAAATTGTAATTTCAAATTCCGAATATGCCGTGAGCAATGGTTAAACTTCATTTCAACTCTGCTCTTTTCTTTTGATAATGAGTAAAATCATTTGTAACAGGAACAATTACGAAGAAGCCCTAGTGAGAAATGTAGTCCACCTCGAGCAATGATTGAACTGTGTTTCAACTCTGTTTTTAATGCTGAGTGATTGATTCACTGAGGAATAACTGCAGGGTTTTGGATTTCACACACTACACAGAGTTAGGCTGATGTGGGAAGAAATGTAGGATCGCTTATTTCCCACTTTGAGTCACTTATTCCACTCGTTTATATCCAATCCAACAATTGGAAAAAAAAAAAATTTATAGAACTTATTCTTTTTTTTTTTTAGCATAAAAGTTGACATTGCACTTAGTTTGTATCCACTCACAGATCTGTTGTGTGTTGTGTTTTCCCCTCTAACTGTCCGCTATCATTTTTCCAGGAGGGTCTCCCCATAACTTGAGCTTCAGAGTCAAATTCTTTGTGACAGACCCCAGTAAACTTCAGGAAGAATACACACGGTAAGAGTGTTCATTTTACAGAAAGAAAAAGTAGAGCCCGGGCGATTTATTGGTATCAACATTCATACAGTAACGGCCAATGTTACGCCAACACTCATAACATGGTTGACCGTGATTTTATTTTTTGAATATTAATTTATCAGAATCATTTATTTGTCAATATAAATGATTCAGATGAATGAATAATAGTGTTGGCGTTGCAGAGGAAGAGGGCGCTCTGTTGGCAACACTCTGAACAAAAACACAACAATAATAATAAAATAATCAAAGGACAATATATTTTGATGTTTCTGTCTAAATATACTGTATATCAGCTGATTATATTGGAATATTCTATTTTTAAATAACCCCAAAAAAAGCTGTATACTGATTATCACCTGCGTAAATGCTCAATATTATCTGTTTGAAAGATGTGATTTTGGGAAGTTGAAAAGGATTTCTACTTGATGCGAGGCGTTAACAGGGGTTTGGCCATAGATACCTGTGACCCCACAGATTCTGCTTTACAGTTGAGTGTTGGTTGGATGTCATCCATTGATATCACCACTGCAACACTAGACTGGTGTATCATACATGATCGTGCTTTGATTATATTCCCCGCAGCAAGTGTGTTGGCATGGTTTTGTTCAGTATGTGATACGAGCAATGGTAGGAAGGTCGGAATTTGAGATTAATGATTGAATTGAACAGGTTTATTGAGATTAGTTTAGTGTCTTTAAGTGCCACACACAGCTGCAAATGGGGTACATGTCCCATTTTTTTCTGTGGGTCTTAAGTAAACAAAGGTAATGATATAAACAGTTTTATGAAATTGCAAATTAATTCCCAGCACACGCAGGCTCATTAAGAATAAAAAATAAATTGTATCCAGGCCGTAATGCTGACTCCAACCCACAGTTCTGCAAACATAAGGTCTGTAACACTACTTTCTACATAAACAACATGCAGAGGAGGCGTCACAGCGCCATGTTGCCTCTTACCGCCTAGTGTTTATTTCAGCCTCTCAGCCGTGGCCTCGCTCCCTGAGCCTTATCAACACCTTTTTTTTTTTTTTTTTATACAGCTTGTTACAGTGAATAGTGAGCCTTGGATTTGACACACTGATCTGGTGTATTGAACACTCGAGTCACGACCACAACACACTCCTGATAGAATTGTTGTGCTCCGTTTATGACATCGGTGGTGTAGTACACAGCAACACTTGGCTGAATAATTCTGATAACAAGAGCTTGGATAAGGAATGGAGTATTGCTAGTCTTCCTTAAATTCTAATACAACAATATTTCTTTCTTAAAACTACTTGTATCAGTTTACAGCATTTAGACCGACTGTCTGTTCGTGTTGGCTGTGATATTACTGGTCCACATCACTAACTAGATTACAGCTTGCTCTAACTCTACATATTGACTTCACTACTTCTCAGCATTCATATAGACTATAGACATATCCTCATCACTAACTAGACCACAATCTGTATTCTGACACTTTACTACATCTCAGCAGTGTTATAGATTGTCTATTCACATATTGTGTTATCACCATACCACTTTCGTACCGCATCGATTGACTTACTTACACCTCACTTTGCGCCGGCTTTGAAATGCCTGCTTAATCTGTACTTATGTAGCCTATTGTATTCTGTTTTCTTGTACTATATTGAAAGTGGATCTCCATGTTGTCTTGTATGCTTATGCGTTTCTTGGCCAGGTCGCCGTTGCAAAGTAGAACCTGTACTCGGCTGTAACGGCTTATCTGGTTAAATGAAAATGCTTTAAACATTTTCTATTTTTATTCATATTTGTTATAAAAGCACATGACAAGAAAAGCCCTTTCTAAAAATGTTGTGGGAAATTGACTTCATTGTACTACTAATCAAACAAAGGCCTTTGCAGAAGGGTGTCCATAAGTTTCACACAACAAGGACTTCCATCACAAGTGTTACCATTATAATTAATCATATTGTATTTAATTTAAACAGAGATAATTGGTCACTGGTCTCCTGTTCTAATGTAATGTGTTGCCGCCCTTAGGTACCAATATTATCTTCAGATCAAGCAGGATATAGTAACTGGAAGGTGAGTATGCTGCCCTGTGTGTAACAGATGTTGCTATATAGGCAGTGCACAGTCCTCCATACAGAGCTGCTGTATGGATACTATCATTCCTTTCGCGTTGGTTAAAGCGGAGAGCCGCCATGGGAAATAAGAGTTCATATACATACGTACAGTGGGTACGGAAAGTATTCAGACCCCTTTAAATGTTTCACTCTTTGTTTCATTGCAGCCTTTTTCCAAAAATCAAAAAAGTTCATTTTATTTCTCAGTAATGTACACTCAGCAACCCATCTTGACAGAAAAAAACAGAAATTTAGAAATTTTTGCATATTTATTAAAAAACAAAAACTGAAATATCACATGGTCATAAGTATTCAGACCCTTTGTTCAGTATTTAGTAGAAGCACCCTTTTGATCTAATACAGCCATGAGTCGTTTTGGGAAAGATGCAACAAGTTTCTCACATCTGGATTTGGGTATCCTCTGCCATTCCTCCTTGCAGATCCTCTCCAGTTCTGTCAGGTTGGATGGTAAACGTTGGTGGACAGTCATTTTCAGGTCTCTCCAGAGATGCTCAATTGGGTTTAAGTCAGGGCTCTGGCTGGGCCATTCAAGAACAGCCACAGAGTTGTTGTGAAGCCACTCCTTCGTTATTTTAGCGGTGTGCTTAGGGTCATTGTCTTGTTGGAAGGTAAACCTTCGGCCCAGTCTGAGGTCCAGAGCACTCTGGAAAAGGTTTTCGTCCCAGGATATCCCTGTACTTGGCCGCATTCATCTTTCCCGATTGCAACCAGTCGTCCTGTCCCTGCAGCTGAAAAACACCCCCACAGCATGATGCTGCCACCACCATGCTTCACTGTTGAGACTGTATTGGACAGGTGATGAGCAGTGCCTGGTTTTCTCCACACATACCGCTTAGAATTAAGGCCAAAAAGTTCTATCTTGGTCTCATCAGACTAGAGGATTTTATTTATCACCATCTTGGAGTCCTTCAGGTGTTTTTTAGCAAACTCCATGCGGGCTTTCATGTGTCTTGCACTGAGGAGAGGCTTCCTTCGGGCCACTCTGCCATAAAGCCCCGACTGGTGGATTGCTGCAGTGATGGTTGACTTACTACAACTTTCTCCCATCTCCCGACTGCATCTCTGGAGCTTAGCCACAGTGACCATTGGGTTCTTCTTTGCCTCTCTCACCAAGGCTCTTCTCCCCGATAGCTCAGTTTGGCCGGACGGCCAGCTCTAGGAAGGGTTCTGGTCCCCAAACGTCTTCCATTTGAGGATTATGGAGGCCACTGTGCTCTTAGGAACCTTAAGTGCAGCAGAAATTTTTTTGTAACCTTGACCAGATCTGTGCCTTGCCACAATTCTGTCTCTGAGCTCTTCAGGCAGTTCCTTTGACCTCATGATTGTCATTTGCTCTGACATGCACTGTGAGCTGTAAGGTCTTATATAGACAGGTGTGTGGCTTTCCTAATCAAGTCCAATCAGTATAATCAAACACAGCTGGACTCCCAATGAAGGTGTAGAACCATCTCAAGGATGATCAGAAGAAATAGACAGCACCTGAGTTACATATGAGGGTCACGGCAAAGGGTCTGAATACATATGACCATGTGATATTTCAGTTTTTGTTTTTTAATAAATATGCAAAAATTTCTAAATTTCTGTTTTTTTCTGTCAAGATGGGTTGCTGAGTGTACATTACTGAGAAATAAAATGAACATTTTTGATTTTTGGAAAAAGGCTGCAATGAAACAAAGAGTGAAAAATTTAAAGGGGTCTGAATACTTTCCGTACCCACTGTACATGCTCATGGGGTAGATGTACAAAAACATGCAACACACTCATTGTTTTTGTCAAGGAAAACATTAGGGGGCACCATTAAGAAAAGGTCACGATTCAATTCAAAATCTTCTCAATAAAAAAAAAAAAGAATCACTGTATGTAAATGTAGTTACTTTTCCCCATGTGATTCTATATACTGTACGCCATTACAAAACTGAAAAAATATGAATCGATTTTTGGAATTTTCTGAATTGATTTTGAACCTGTAGAGCTTGAATCACGATATGAACGTCAATCGATTTTTTTTTTTTTGCACACCCCTATAAAATATGCGTTTTTCTTTTTCTCTTGGTTTCTTCAAATAAAAAATGATTTAAGTCGTCTATTTTACATTTGTTATTACTGTTTTCTCTGAGTGATCTCTGTTCTTTTAAAAGAACGATGTGTGTGTTTTCCAGATTACCCTGTCCACACAACACAGCCGCACTGCTGGCGTCCTATTCTGTTCAATGTAAGTACTGCTCCCTGGATACATCCACTCTATATAGTGATGGAAAGGCAATTCATTAGGCCTCCTTGCAGCTACACACACTGTTAAATGTAATGACTGTGGTTGCTCCAGTGCATTTATTGCTAGTGCTCTGAAGCCATTATTATATAATTAAGCTGCATGGTGATATTTAATATCATTTGCAGTGATGTAAATATTCAATGTGATTGTGGTTTGGTTTCATTGTCGGGACGAGTATGAAAGTCCTCCTTATTGGCCAAATGTGGTACAGTGGCAATGGAAATTTGTTGGGATTTAGTGTTTGGGTTAAAGGCTGACTGCGCCCCTCTGTCAGCAGAATAATGACTCCTGCCACACTGCTCTGTCTGTCTGTCACTCTTTTACTGCAGCTCGTTGTTTTCATGCAGCCCGTTTCGCCCTCTGTCTGCTTCTTCCATTTATCTCTGTTTAGTCTGTCTCATCCTTTTCTGCTTATCCTTTTTTCCCACACTGACTGACTTACCTTCCCTCTCCCCTTTGTTCTCCCCCTCTTTCTGTCCTCTACCTCTCTGGTGTATTTTGTGGGGAATTTGTACTGCTACAGTATATAGGTCAGAGAAGAGATTTTGGCCTAGACTACTAACATGACACTACTGCTTTTACACACACACACACACACACTGCAGCTAGGTCCATTTTGTCACTTAGCTCAGTGCCAGCCTAGATTATGAAGATAAATGTTTGCTTTGGGGAAAAAAAACAGCTTGAAGCAGCTGCTATGCTGCTAATTCAGTTAGTTCGGCCCAAGTGCCAGCACTGATCACACCAAATCCGACACTAAAGCTTGTCTTCTTAAAACACCACAAATCCCAACCAGTAGACCCAAATTCTTGTTTAAAATTGGCCAAATACTGTCTAAAAACCGGAGCGATCCCTTTCCTCGGAAAAGAGGCATTTTGGGTAACATATCTTGGAAAAAGCGCATTTTCGTTGTGTGATGTGAACTGGTGTGTAAACGTTGCAAGCACTTATACACTTTTTAAAGCTGGTTTTCATTGAGTAGCATAGTGTTGCTTTTGTGAATGTATTCATTTTGACAGTACACACTTGCACACATATACACTTGCACGCATACACACTGGGCCTAAATTACCTACAATGCATATAAATCCATCATCACAAATGGAGAGTTGGTTGTCTTGTTTGTATCATTGAATATATAAAGTAAGAGCAGGGTGTCAGCTAGTCTTAAAGCTAGTGTTAAAGTAACAACTGCAGCATGAAGTCCAACCAACATTAGCCTACTGCTCTAAAATGTAAGCTGTCGCCTGTACATAGATTTCTCCCTGGAGCAGTGTGTACATCGATAAGCAGGGTGAGCTTGAATTGATTTGTTGGTCAATGTGCTTAGGCTACCGGCTAGTAGGTTAGTCCGGGACTACTTGAGTAAATTGATACATTTTAAGCTTCAAATGCTAGCTGCTGAGCTAATGGCTTTAGGGATTCGCCGCGAGCACCTTCTCTCTGAGGGCTCTGAAAGCTATTAGAGATCTGGGAATCATTTCACTCTTTATCTTTCTGCCTGTCATCTACAATCACTCCTTTCATTACAACAGGTGTGTTTTTGTCTCATGTTATTCTGAGCCGCATTTAAATTGCTTTTCGCTCTGTTGACAGCACACTCAGAATTATGTGATTTTTAATCTCCTGGTGCTAATACATACTTTCTTAATAGAAGAGGATTGTCAGAGGCTGTGAGAAATGGGCAGCTAAGGTGTGAAGATTCATTAGTATTTTTTCACTATTGTGATTGTTCCAATGTGCACACCACAAAGTAAATATGATAGCAGTGTAGACAAAGGTCAATTAACAACATACACACATTTAACTAAAGATGTTCCTATCCTGAAGATGTTTGGCAATGAAGATAGTTATTATGGCCAGCAGTGGCTGTATGGTTTTCTTTAATAGGCTATTTTAATAGGCTATATTCAATGAAAACATATTTTTGCAGATCTGCCACAAGTAAGTTTTCAGGTCAAGGACTTAAAATTGTTCATTTCTAAATCTATTCGGTTATACTACCAGTGGTAGATTTTTGTATGTGGTTAGATTTGTTTTTTGGAATTGCATTTTGCAAGAGACCACTCTTTATTTAAGAAAAATAACAACCAACAGAAATTGCGCATATTGTGATTAAATGTCATGATTGTATGATATGAACATTTTATTGTGGGTACATTTTCAGCCAATCCCCCAGCACTAGGTTTATTCACTTCAGAATAAATACTTTGTCATAGACAAATTCAATGAATTACAATCCTGCCAGAATACATTTTTCAAAGGGATCATTTTTAATATGACGCGTAGCTATCCTTGTTCATTGTGCCTTTCTTCCTTTCTCCCTCTCTCTAGCGGAGCTGGGGGACTACAGTGAAGCGGAGCATACAGCAGGCTATCTGTCGGAATTCTGTTTCATGCCCAATCCTCCGCAAGACTTCCACAAAGAGGTTGCCAAACATCACCAGCAGCACAGGTATGGTGCAACAGTACAGATGTGATCCCAAACACATTTAAATGCATGTAAAAAACACACACAAGGGAACTGACACATTCAACCGTGCATGTGGCAGGGAACTCACTCAAATATGAATTGGATTCCAGATTACTCTATGTTCAGACTTAGTCAATGCAGATCCACTTTCATGTCAAATGTTGTTATAATGATGTGTTTAATACAGTAAAAAGAATTCATCCTGGCATCAGTGTACATTGTATTGACCACTGTAAAAAATAGTAAAATAATTGACTATTATCTCACTACCTGACATACTTTAAGGTGCATTTACACATACAGAAACATACGCAGGCACACTAATGACTTGAGTCTATATGACACAGTTTATCTCTGACCGCCTGTTTCTTGTTTCTTTTTGTGCCCTTCTCTTTCCTTCTCCACGTGTCTTAACACACACACACACGCTTTTTCCACCTATCCTGTCATCATCTCTCCCTTTGCTCCCACACACAACCTCCCTTGCCCATCTGTCTTTGTACCCCTCTCTCTCTCTCTCTCTCTCTCTCTCTCTCTCTCTCTCTCTCTCTCTCTCTCTCTCTCTCTCTCTCTCTCTCTCTCTCTCTCTCTCTCTCTCTCTCTCTCTCTGTCTCTCTCTCTCTCTCTCTCTCTCTCTCTCTCTCTCTCTCTCTCTCTCTCTCTCTCTCTCTCTCTCTCTCTCTCTCTCTCTCTCTCTCTCTCTCTCTCTCTCTCTCTCTCTGTCTCTCTCTCTCTCTCTCTCTCTCTCTCTCTCAGTGGTCTATCTCCTGCCCAGTCAGAGTTTAATTATCTGAACACAGCACGCACGCTGGAGCTCTACGGGGTAGAGCTGCACTATGCAAGGGTAAGTAAGGTTTTATTCTTGAACGCTTGTTTTAAGTATATGTGTTAAAGACTGCTGTGTATACATTAAGAGTTTGTTTTTTCACTGTGTTGCTGTTTGTCTTGTGCCTCATAGGTTTTTTTGTTTTTCCCCAGCAAAAAGCTACGCGGCCTGTTAAATATGTCACTGTAACTGGGATCTCACACTAGCCTTCTCTCTCTTTCCTCTCCCTGAGCAGTGCAAGATTTTTTAGCCCATATTTACATTGAACCAGTGGTACCAGTGGTATCAGAATTCAGAATTAGAGCTGCAAAGATTAATCGATTAGTTGTCAACTATTAAATTGATCCCCAGCTATTTTGATAATCGAGTAAGCTGTAACAATTCTCTGATTCCAGCTTGTTAAATATGGATATTTTGTAGTTCATTCACTCCTCTATGACAGTGCGTTAAGGACGAAGCAAGACATTTTTGCGCGTCATTTTAAGCTTTGAAAAATTAAAATTTTTTCACAATTTTCTGACAGTTTATAGACCAAACAACTAATCTATTTATCAAGAAAATTATCTGATTAGTCAACAATGAAAATAATCGTTCTGCACAAATGCCACACACTGGCATTCAGCTCAAACTGAAACAGCAACAGATAGTGACAGTAGCCAAGTCATCATTTTGATTGATTCCTTTCCTGTACAGTATTTTAATGGGACACTTGTGTAGAATGCATCTATGAATCTAAATTATTACCTGTCGAATCTGACAACTGTGCTTCAGACTACGTTTACACGTGGGCGGCTATTTCCCTAAACGGACATTTCAACCTCTCCAATTTAAAAATTAACATTGTGCACAGCTGTCAGTTTTCTGAAAAGTGTTCATTTACATGTACCTGTGTATCTATGCCGTCAATGTTATCAAGAGCATGCTAAACCTGTAGGTGGCAGTGTTTGCACCAAAAAGCGTTTCCGTGTGGATGGCCCCTTATGGCGTTTTTCCATTACATGCTACCTGCTCCACTGCCGCCGTGCCCCGTCCTACTTTTCCCACTGCAGATTAGTACTGCCTCAGGCCAGTGTGGCTGGTCGTCATAGCACGACTAACGCGACACACACACAGCACGTCAAAGGTGTGTTGTTTTTGATTGTCGGCATGTGGCTGTTACCACAGCCAGAAGACAAATTTAGTTTCGAATGAAGCTGGAGGCAGCAAAAAAACAAAAAACACAGCTGAATAAACTACTTCAACACAGCGGGTTTGTTCAGGACACACCCACGCCCCCCGTCTTAGTAACAATTCTCTCCGACCAATCAGCAGTCTGCAGGTTTTCACGTCACCTTTTGGTATCACCTTAGCTTGCTTGGAACCTTGTCTGAGGTGGTACTAAATAAAGTACCTGTTGGAAGGTACCAGGGACTTTTTTTCATAATGGAAAAACCAAAGGAGAATAGAAGGCGAGTCGGGCAGGTACCATGTAGTGAAAAAACGCCATTAGTTTGAGGCTGATCTTTCAGCAACTGCTACTTGTTTTGTAGTAGTGAGGAAGCACTCACTCACACACACACACACACACACACACACACACACACACACACACACACACACACACACACACACACACACACACACACACACACTCCTTAACACACTCTGTTCTCCTCTCTTCAGGACCAGAGCAACACAGAGATTCTTCTTGGAGTGATGTCTGCCGGCATTGTGATTTACAAGAACAGGGTACGGATCAACCATTTCCCATGGTGAGTTAACACACACACACACACACACACACACACACACACACACACACTAAATGTAAAATGAGAGGCCTCATTAAGTGTGCAGGTCCAGGTGGTATTTGCACGGTGTTCCAATGAGAGGTTAGCTTTGAAGCTGACTCCAGGGTTGTAAATGTGTGGGGAAGGAGACAGAGTGAAGTTGTTGATGGTGAGGGAGCAGTTGTGGATGGTTTTGGCGAGAACTTAAGACCAGCGTAGATCATATCAGGTTTGTCACAGTCCAGTTTTAGAACGTTCTCTTGCATCAATGATTTTATTTCAGTGAGGCAGTTGGTCGGGGTGGAGTGAGTTGCAGTGGGGATGGTATGGTATGATATGTAATCATTGGCGCAGCAGTGGAATTGGAAACCAAGAAAACAGATTAAATTACAGAGGGGAAGCAGGTAGAGGATGAACAGGAGAATACCAAGTACTTGAGGGGGTTTGAGTAACTGAGGGGCAGTGGGAGATGATGTTCGTTCTTGATCCAATTGTTAACACAAAATTCCAATCCGTAGTTTCTGTTTACTGTGTTTTGACGAGCATGTGACTCAAGCATGTAAGTGGGAGATGTGAAAGAAGCTTGTGATCAGACATGTCAGTTACACTTGCTGAAAGCCCAAGGTAGCTGAAAACCAATCGTTTCAGTGAAGCTACTCTATGGCCAACAGCAGAAAACCTGGCACCTCTCAGGTGTGAATGAGTAGAACTGTGAATGGAAAACAAAGCCCTGCTAGATGAAACAAGCTTTCTCCATTGATATTTTCATACTAAAAACACAGCCACTATTAGCAGCTCTTCTGGAACTGTTGAATCTTTGCTGCCCTACTTTCTGTGGTTTAAGCAGTTGTTGTTGATGAGACTAAAGAGTGTGTCTCTGTCATTTACCCAGCCAAATTCCCCCTAATATGGGAAATCAAACTATGGACAAACCCGCCTCTCTGTTCATCAACCGGCTACCAGCTCCACTTGAACTGCTTCCAGGAAACCTTTGTGCTGAGAAATGTGTCTCGTAACATTTTTGGTAACCTCTCACATAGTGATTATTGACATAACGTTTAAGCCTTAGTTGATCTTTAGAATTATACAGATGAGTCCACCAGGTTTATTCTAGGGGGAGGGCTTTTTTGTTAAATTACGTTTCCTGGAAATATTATAGGCATCAAATCTGCTCGCTCGCCTTCTCTCTTTGTCCTCTTTTCACCGCTTACGTTCATCACTCTTTATGTCTCTTGCTCCGTTCTCTTTCCAAAGCATTGATTTTAGGAAATCTCCCATCCTCTGCTGCTGCACTGTGGGATGCAAAATTTTAATTGTTGCCAGGGGTGGGATAGTATCTACTCAAATTTCTGCAAACCAGACGATATCTTACTTGTGTGTATGCTTCAATCTCACACACACACACACACACTGAGCAAATGCTCATGTATGTATGTATGTGCGTGTGATCAGTGAATGTCTGACAACAGTAAGATGTTTGTGAAAAGATGAGTTTGAGTGTGTGTGCTTATGTATGGTTTATTGAAGGAAGGGTTTTGTATTACTGACATTGTGGGGACCAAAGTCATAAATCTCGAGACTTTCCTCCCATTTGGGGACAAAAATCCAAACCGTGACATTTTTGGGGGAAAGACTTTTTGGTTTGGGTTAGTATAAGTGGAACAAATGTAAATCAATGCTGTGTGTGTGTGTGTGTGTCCAGTCAGTTGAGCTAAATTTAACAACAGTTGTGTCCCCAACAGCTGTCCATTACATGTGTAAGAAGGGGAGAGCGTTACAGTAGTCAACAGTGTCTCTCAACCCTATGCTCATTGATTTTTGTCTCTCTCTTCATGTTTTCATGAAACTTTCATCAGCCTTTCCTGAACAAAGGCACACTGTTTCTACATCTGCTTAAATTCTGTCACTTCTCCTGGTGTCTTTCCTCAATTCTCGTCATTGTTACTGTCTTCTTAAAATAAACTGTAAGATACAGTAAAAAAAGGGTAGAGAGAGAGAAATTTAAATTTTTGACTCTTTCCTATTTTTGTTCACAGCAGCCTGACAAATGAGCCACACTTAGATTGGGCATGACTCACGCTCTGCAGCGTGCAAGCGTGCGTGTGTGAGCGCGTGTTTGTCCATGCAAGAGTATGTGAGTATGTATGTTAGATATACTGTATTTAGCAGGGAGCAATGAGTCACAGCAGCAACAGAGCTCAAGAAAGGGATTATGTTACTCTGCTGCTGCTCATCAGCAGTCCTCCTACTGTTGCAGCCAAGTGTCTTTCAATTCTTGTTTGAGGTATCTTCGCCCATTCTTTCTTCCAAAAGTCTTCCAAGTCTTAGATATTTCTGGGATGTCTGTCACACACTGCTCTTTTAAGGTCTATCCATAGATTTTCAATTATGTTGAGGTTAGGAGATTGTGAAGGCCATGGCAAAACCTTCAGTTTACGCCTCTTAATGTAATCCACCGTGGATTTTTAGGGGTGTTTAGGATCATTATCCATTTGTAGAAGCCATCCTCTCTTTAACTTGAGCTTTTTTACCAAGTTTGCGTCCAACATTTGCTGAAACTTTATTGAATCCAGAGATAAGGAATGTCAACATTATCGTCCTGCATTCCCAGTTAGCTACCTACTGTAGTTACAAACATGACAGAAAGATATCCTTAGAAATAGTGACATGGGTGGAAAAGAATGATGGAGCTGTATTGAGGATGATGCTGTAGAAATAACAAACTGTTATATTCAGTTTGGGCTATGAATATTTCACTTCGATAATAAAGCTTTAATGATGGACTGAAACAATCTGATACAGAATGTACATTATAATGTCAAGCAGTGTGGAATAAGATGATTTCCCCAACTTTTAAAATTCCTTAAAAGGAAACGAAAAGTGATTACTTAGTTAGACATGAACAGAAAATGACTACATCAACCTGAAAAGCTGTTCTTTGTTTTGCTTTCAGTGTATGACATTAATTGGAAGCAGTGCTACTTTCTTCAGTGCTAAATAGTTATACCATGTTAATTGTTTGTATGCAACCAACAAGGGCAGGGACCAAATTCAACAACGCTTTACATCTATAAACAGTACTAATGATATTGATTAGTGTAATACAGATTAAATGTTATAATAGCTGGCCATGGCCATCAGGAGGAGTGCCTTTCAACAAACACAATAGAATAAAAAATCATTAGGTATGACAGTGCTTGACTCCATCGCATGACACTTTAGTAGATTCTGTTGTTACACTATATTTTCTAAATGTTTATAGAAATGTCCAAAACAAGTGTGACAAAGACAAACATATTTCGTCTAATGATTTTCAGATAATTACAGTGCTGTTTGAATTTATTCATCTTCAGCATTTTAGAAAAATAATCAAAAATTTTTTTTTACTTTTTTAAAAAAGTATTTTTCATATTATCCACATATTACCGGCAGTAGATAAAAGAACACAGAGGAAAAAAATTATATTTATAGTATGAAAAAAGAAAAGTAAATAAAAAGAGGACTGTCATGGGACCATCACTCAAGACAAGACAAATTTGTAAATGTAAAAAATTGCTCATGGTACAATGTTTATGAAAAATCTATCTGGCTGGCTACATAAACACACAATTTTTTCCACTTTTCACCCAGTACGTTTTGAAATTATATGGAGTTGCAGGTATTTAACAATACTAACATTTTTCTAAAGACAACACGTTGTGATGGCCTTCTTACTTGCTGTCAGCAAAATCCTCAAGAGGTAGGCCTCATCTTTACTCATCTTGTTAGGAAAATAACCAAGTTATAGATATTTGAAAGTTTTGCTAAAATAGAAACCCAATATTTTTTAAATAATTGTTACCACTTTCCTCCAAAATATCTGAATAGGTGGACAAGACCAAAAACTATGGCCGTGATCTACCAAGATCTCACCACAGTCCCCTCCAGCAGTATGACTGGGTACTGTTTGTTTAGACTGCTGTTTCTGAGTAATAAAAAAGCAAATCAAGTTTTTCCAACAGAAGTCTCTCCAGGTCCGGGAGTTGATGGAGGAGAACTGTGTTGTCCAGGCATTCAGCCATATTTCTTCAGTTATTTCAATGTTCAGTTCTTTTTCCCGTCGCTCCCTCACATAGTCTGAGTCGTTCATCAGTGATATGATGCCACGGTATAATTTACTTATCAAACCTTTAATGTTTCCTGAATAATAAGCATCAATAAATATCTGAATAACAATTGGTAACTCTCTTGGATTAGCCCCTCTTATCTTTTTACAAAGTAGTTGCAAAGCTGTAGATATTGTCCTCCCAGCTCATATGTTTGACTTATTTTGTCAAATCTATTAAACTCCCATTTTTCAGCAATCTTACAAATAGCAGTAATACCAGAATAAACCCATTGTCTGTACCTATGATCCTGCAGAGCTGCTATAAAGTCAGGGTTGTAGGCCGGCCATCTAAGCAGTTTGATTTTTTTTGGGAGTTAAACACTTCTTATAACTTCCCTCCATACTTTCAGTGAGAGATTAACCCATTGACTCTTCATTTGTATTGTTTCCTTATCTTTGTCACACAGCCGAGCGTTGATTGAACCGGTGCATCTGTTAAAGATAACTCTATATTTTCCATTTGGCAACATAAGATGGGTTACATCAATATTCCAAAGATCTCAGCTGAACCAACAAATAGTAATTCAAATAGAGAATTTCACTCTTGGTCTCTTTGTATTCCAGATAAATCGAGAAATATGTCTAACCCATTCCCCAAATTGATTCTGAGGGATTTCTACTGGAAGGGATTAAAAAAAAAAAAAAATAGGTTGTAATAATCTGGGAAGAATATTCATTTTAACTGATCTAATTCTGCTGCCAAAGTAGAGAGGGAGCAGGGCCCATCTAGTGAGGTCCTCATATTTGGTTTGGTTAATTGGATTGGATGAAGCAGAGAGAGATCCTTAGGTAGCCGTACACCAAGGTAATTTATGTGAGGTAAATGCCAGTTCAAATTAAACCTTGTGATAAAGTCTAGCATTGGAGTGTAAATAAAGGTCAAAACCTGGGTTTTGTGTACATTAAGAACATAACCTGAGTGTGCCCCATAGATTTTTAGCATTTCCATTAGTAGAGGTAAACCAGAGTTTAGAGAGAACCGGGTCAATGATTGTGATCAATACGTCATCCGCGTATAGATTTATTTTTTACTGTTTCTCTGATGGTTATACCTTTCTTAGGGCGTTTTCACACTTGTAGTTCGTTTGCTTTGGCCAGAATCAGTTGGTGAGTTTGTAAACTTGGTGCGATTTTCCCTTGGTCGGTTTGGTTTCACACCTGGAAAAATCCAAGCGTACCAAAATGCACCATTACAAATCACGCAAGAATGTCTACTATTCTTATTGGTCGGATGTTTCTGGGGGCGGGAGCAAGAAAGTAAATACAGGAACATGTCCTGTGTTCTGGACTAGTGCATATTTCTTGCATCTCCATGGTCAAACCAGCTCATTTCATTTAAATAATCAGACATTGTTTTGCAAGAGACGTACAACGTCTGCTCCGGTCACCAAGACTAAAGCTCTGCTCTGCCGGCCTTTTCGTCTTTAGGGATAACTGATATAAAGGCCTCCCTCCAATAAGGGGGGAGGTAGCCATCTTGTAGGGCATAATTAAAACAGTTCTGTAGTGAAGGGACCAGATGTTCTTTTGTGGATTTGTACCATTCTGGGGGAAACCGTCAGTACCAGGTGACTTGTTAGCGTTAAGGCTTGTAATAGCTTTGTCTATTTCTTCAATTGTTATTTGCGAAAGAAGTTTGTCATTAATTTCTTTACCAAGTCTAGGAAGATCTAAAGAGTTAAAAGAATCAATAATCGTCTGTTCATTACTATGTTCTTTTTGGGAGTATAGGGACATATAATAATTTTCAAATGCTGTTTGTATGCCCTCAAGATTAGTAGTTGTAGTAGTAGTATGTTTTTTTTGTAACAGGGTCTCTAATCTTATGAATTAAGTTTTGCCGGTTTGGAACCTGACTCACAATATCTTAGTTTCATAAATCTAAAATTTTTTACAACTTCGGCACTTAGTATTGTATCTATTTCCTGCTTATAGTCCTTATGTGGTCTATTACAGAAGATGTTTTATTAAAAATTTGCATTTGTTCAAAGTTTTTTAATTCTTGCTGTCCTGCCAATTTCCGCATTTTTAACTTTTTCAACATTGTTGTCTTGGTTATAATTCTCCCCCTGAGAACAGCTTTTGGTGCATCTCATAATATACTGGGATACACATCCCTATTATCATTATACTGTAGGTATACATTTTACAGTTGATTCTAGAGTGAACTGTGTGACGCGCTGAGTAGAAAGTGTAACCTAGGTCCAATCCAAGCACAAACCGCCATGCATCAACCAACCCAGGGCAAGTTCCCGCTCCAAGCAAAGATAGTCTCCCTGTTCTGTCTTAGTCAGATTTTCAACAACAGCGGCCCTCAAGATCAGAAATGTTGTCCCGTAGTGCTTGTTGATCATGAAGGAGTTGGGTGAGAGCGTCCTTCACTTGTTCATGTTCCATATCAGCCATGTTGTCCTCCATCTTGCCTATACGCTTTGCTGCCCCCTCTGTCTGGCCTGTCGCATCTTGTATTTTCCGGTCTACTTTTGTAGCAAATTCCTCCATTTGTTTTTTTAATATCTTAAAGAAAACCGCCGTGGAAATCATAGAGGTCTTTTCTCAGTTTGGCCTGAAACACCGCCATGCCCGCTGATATAACTTCACCCATAACTTCATGGATTGATTGAAAATGTATCGCTTTCTCTGGGGCCGCCATCTTGTCCTATTAAAGTTTTGCTAGCTGTAACTTCTTTCTCAGTTTGTCGATCAGCATTGTTAAATAGCACGTATCTGCATTTCTTACCTTTATCCCCATTCATTGTTATGTCTATGTGTATCTATTTGGATGAACAAAACACATGAATTAGGGGGATTTTAAGGCTGATACTGGAGCTCTGTTTCTAAGCTGTTATGCTGTGTTGAGCGCCACTGGAAGTCCCAGCAATTTAACACTGTTTGGATAGGAGCATGCCTACTTCTTGTACGTTTCAACAAAAGTGTAAAAATGTAACATCAGTGTCTCAATACAGGTGATTGGCTCATTAACTGTGAATACACTAACTTCCCTTTTGTATTGTTTTGCCTTTTCCCGCATCCAGGTTGAAAATAGTGAAAATCTCCTTCAAGTGCAAACAGTTCTTTGTGCAGCTAAGAAGAGAGGTGGTAAGTGTACACAGACACACACACATTAACCACCATCTTTCTCCCACAAATGTCTTTTAAACAGATAAAGAAGTTTAGTGTGTGTGTGTGTGTGTGTGTGTGTGTGTGTGTGTGTGTGTGTGTGTGTGTGTGTGTGTGTGTGTGTGTGTGTGTGTGTGTGTGTGTGTGTGTGTGTGTGTGTGTGTGTGTGTACTGTAGATATAGGTTGTGCTGTGTGTGCAGTCAGTGTCAGATTAACCCTCTGCTGTCCGTGTTCCGGTTGACTCTGCTCTAATCACCCCAAGTGTCCCGCAACCATTTTGTTGTGGATCTTTTTTTCTTTTCAATGTAACAAACAATTGTACAGACAGCTGATATGTCACTGTCACATGCAACTTGATTGCATAGTCCTCATTTAGCTTTCATACAGTAATAATTTGAAGCCTTCAAATTTTTATGTAAAAAAAAAAAGTGAGTTGACCCCAGTGAGTTATTGCTGAGTTTAAGAACATTTGAAACAGTTAGCTTAAAGTTATGGACAAACCGTTGAAACGGTTAGCTAAAAGTAAAGGATAAACTGTTTAAACAGTTATCTAAAGTAAATGATAGACAGTTAAAAGTACAATGTAAAACGTTGAAACAGTTTGCTAAAAGTAAAGGATAAACAGTTAGCTAAAAGTACAATATAAACTGTTGAAACAATTAGCTAAAAGTAAATGATAAACAGCTAAAAGTACAATATAAACTGTTTAAACAGTTAGCTAAAGTAAATGATAGACAGTTAAAAGTACAATATAAACTGTTTAAACAGTTAGCTAAAGTAAATGATAGACAGTTAAAAGTACAATATAAAACGTTGAAACAGTTAGCTAAAAGTAAAGGATAAACAGTTAAAAGTACAATATAAACTGTTGAAACAATTAGCTAAAAGTAAATGATAAACAGTTAAAAAAAGTACAATATAAACTGTTGAAACAGTTAGCTAAAAGTAAATGATAAACAGCTAAAAGTACAATATAAAACATTGAAACAGTTGGCTAAAAGTAAAGGATAAACAGTTAAATCAGTTAGCTAAAAACGTTAGCCTTCCCCTTCATGTCTTTATATGTCCTGTGGAAATAAAGGCCTAAAAATGCCTAAAAAATACTCATTAAAAAAAAAGGATAAACCGTTGAAACTTACTATTGTCCTCCCGGCACAGTCTGAGACCCGGGAAACACTGCTCGGCTTCAACATGGTGAACTATCGGGCCTGTAAAAACTTGTGGAAGGCCTGTGTGGAGCACCACACCTTCTTCAGGCTGGATCGACCCATCCCACCACAGAAGAACTTCTTTGCTCACTATTTCACCCTGGGCTCAAAGTTCAGATACTGGTAAGAGGAAGAGGACACGCATACATACAGTATACACTCCCAGAGGAACATAGAGAGAATCCACGAGCATTTCTGAAAAGTCTACCCTTGAAAGCCAGACTTTTTCAGATTGATTGATACACTCATCGAGACACTCACATGCATACCATGCACCATACTTGTGGATGCTTTGTTTGTATTTCCTTCTGTCTGAATCTCAGCAATAGTCCCACTCCAGAGAAACATGGACAGAAGAACATGTTTTTTTGGAAGTTGATGCAGTTGTTTCACTTTGTCTTGAGGTGCTAAAAGAAACATTCAACGGCTAGTGGGTGCCACTTGTGCTTTCTTGTCCCAGAAAATCACAACTTAATTATTCATGGTGTCCATATGCACAAATCCAGTGGAAGTTACTTCAAAGTGACCCCCCCCCACACACACACACACACACACACACACACACACACACACTACTGCCACTCTGTTTTCTGACATTCTTTTTTTCCGTTGGTGGTTTACTGTATAGTTTAGGGATTTTTAAGTTGGAAATGGGACTAAAATCTAAATAAAATCACTTCTACAAACATTTTATTCTCAGTACTGTATTTTGCCTTGTGACATCTTAGTTGTACTTCATTGGCAGCTTTTGTATTTCCTTTTTCTTTGAAATGTGAGTGAGAGATGAACTGAAAGTTGGATTGAGCAGCAGTGTTGCAACCCCAGCAATCCTTGCTGTTGAAAATCTTGCACTTGTTACAGGCAGACTATGTATTGTGTTGACATTATTGCTAAAGTTATTTGAGTTTGTTCATTTTTAATGCATCATTTTTCATGAAGAAAATAAGGCAAATAAAACTAAATGTAGCTTAAAAATATTTTTGTTTTAACCTGAGAGTTAAAAAATTTCAGCCTGGTTCACTACAGTTAAAAGCTCATTTTCCAAGACAGTCCGCTGACTGTTTTTTTTCTGTCTCTAGCGGACGGACAGAGGTGCAGTCTGTGCAGTATGGAAAGGAGAAAGGCATTAAGGACAGAGTGTTTGCCAGGTAATGGACTTGTCTTTCTTGGTTAATTCAGTCTAGCCATCCCAAGCCTCTAAGGGTTGATGAACACCACACAATCTTGGGTTGAAATAAATGTCTTGATCTGCACAGATCTCCCAGCAAGCCATTGGCCAGGAAGTTGGTGGGCGGAACTGACTGGGAGTCGGTCAGCAGGAACAGCCTATCAGATGAGAGACTGGAGACCCAAAGCCTCCCTACTCGCTCGCCGCCAGGGACGCCCAATCAGTGAGTCCAAGTTTCAGGCTTCATACCAGGTTGAGGTTCACTTTAGCTTCACGTAAGACAATTGTGGCAGTTGAAATGTAAATGTAATCATATTCAGCATGGTTAGGCATATATATTCAAAATTACTGATTTGACAGCAAATGAATTAAACTAATTGGGTTCATTTAGTTAAAAGGGAAGCCATATATCATTTTAAAGCAATTACTGTTTAAGATTTCTTCTTTAGTTAAATGAATGATTATTTCTAGAAAGAAATACAAATATTTTCATCGGTAAGCCACTGAAGTCTGTAGTTTCTGTTATTAGGAAACCTGTTCTGAAAAGGTTGCCTCTCTTTGTTTAGTGCATTGCCAGGTCTGCTGCAAAAGAGACTAGGGAGTCATTTCAGGACTGTATTAGCAAACATGTACTGTATGCTACAGAAGTGTCCTACAACAAGTATGTGAAGCCCAAACATGACCTGTGGCCTGATTATTTGTCCCCAAAAAATCAAGAATGCATTACATAATTTCATGTCTAATCCTGGTAGTATCATATAAAGGTATTGTTTGAATTTCTTTTAAATCTATATATCCATCTATGAAAGACTTTCTGTATCAATACCAAGACAATATTTAGCCTCCCAAGGATCTAAAATTGTGATTTGAATCAGAAACTGTCTGATTTAAGAATGGTTTTGAGCATGCAATGGATGACAGCTTTCGGGTACTTCATGTTTGACACATGTCCAATGAACTCTGTTTACAGAAAGTCAGCCCATTTTGGCCAGTATAAAAAAGGTTGTATTCTCAGCCCTTTACCATTATTTGGGTTTGTGTGTTCATCAGGAACTCAATGTTTGTACAAGAAGGCACACGACTACGCCCGTCATCCGTTGGCCACCTGGTCGATCATGTGATCCACGCTTCACCCAGCCTGCCTGTCTTCTCTTCCTCCAATCACAAGTCAGCGTCGTCTACGCAGGCCAACAGCATCAGCTTGGATTCCACACCGTAAGTCTATGTCAGGGGGAAAGTCGTTGCTATAATTCTAATTTTTTTCCTACGCCTTCTTGTTTGTTCCTGTATGTCCTCTGTATTCTGGTTTTGGTGGTGGCAGGGAAATAGATTTCACTGTTAATTAACCGCCTCATAAATAAAGCATCCCCCACAAAACAGCCGCCCTTTAATTTAGAAGTTTACTCATCGGTGTTAGTGCCACTCTGTCTGACGACTGCTGAGTTGACTGGTTTTTAAATGTCTGTCTGTGCCTGTGGCTTCTCCCAACAGTTCACACCCTCTCTCACTGTCACTTAGCTGGCCCCATTGAAAGATAAACCCTTTGAAAATCAGCGTGTTAAATGTGTTTATAGCGGGTAGCAGGGCGGAGAGGTTATATAAGGGCTGAACTAGGAATTAGTGTGTTTGTGTTTTCGGAATGTCCTTATTGTGCTCACACACTATAAAATATCCAGCAGATTCCTTACACTAATAAAGTTCCACATTTCTGTTTCAAAGCCTGAAAGCCTATGGGTAAAAGTAAATTTGTGACTTAAAACTCTACATGCTAAAATCAGAAATTCTTATTCAGTACTTTTAAAGAACAGCAGCATGTTAGAAAACAAATCATAAAATGTTCCTACTGTTGAGCAGCATTATTGATTCTGAAAACGGAAAACACTCGTATTTGGAGTCTGTCTTACAGCAGACTTCAGTACTCACATACCTCACCTTCTAATCCTCTTTGTTGCAAGTGTTGTCTGAAAATGTTGTAGCATGGCCTTGCAGAGTTTGGTCTTTGTTAGCTAAATGATGATCACAAACCTGGTAGAATGTAAAGTGGAACCACTTAGCAAAGACTGGTTTAAACTGCAACCTTGCCCCCAGTCATTTTCTCTCTTGCTCAGGTGCTCGCTCACTTTGCAGTGCTTTGTTGACACTGTGTGAGCCTTTGTCCGGAAAGCACTATTGCCGTATTTCACTGAATACTTGCATACCAGAAGAAGCCAAAAAATTGTTCCTCATCAATTTGTCATTAGAGAGAGAGAGAGAGAACAGAGATAGAAAGATGGACCATTTCTCAGTTGGAAAGAGTGGTTTAGTAACATTACAGTGGTAGTTCCGCTGCATACAAAGACATGCACGCACACACACACACACACACACACACACACACACACACACACACACACACACACACACACACACACACACACACACACACACACACCACCCTCTCTGTTACAGAGCTAAAGGATGACATAATCACTTGCTCTCTCTTCCTCAGACAACACTCTCAGTATCCATGCATAATATCTTATTGGCTTTATGTGATTTGCCTATCACATAAGTCATTCTCAATACCTCTGAAATATCACCTTTTACATAATTAGCGCACCAAAGAATCACGTTTTTCTGAGCTATGCGACGATCATTCTTCTCGTGTATGCATGCTGTTATTGTACACAAACACATTCAACCTGTAGAACCAAAACTATAAACCATATTGTCAGGATGAGTAAGATTAAACTGAGCTGTTTACATGAGGCCTTGACGTGATAACTTTCTGTAAATAAAGTTCATTTGGACATGCACTGTATGGCAGGGAGAGGGGACCTGGTGAGCAGTTTCAGCATCCCAAGTTCCCACTTTCCTTGCCTGAATCATTTCCCCACTCTATTGGGAAGATTAGTTTATCCATTGTCCTCCGCCAACCCCATTGTGATGTCTTCTTAAAAGATTTGGTTTCAATCCAGATTACATTTTTTGGGGAGCCTAAATTTAATATGTAATAACCACATCTTTGCCCCAAATACATTTGATGCTGCCTTTTTCTTTGGTGTGAATCAGGCATCCCTAATCTTAAAGGTCTATATAAAGTGGCCGGGTTAGCTCAGTTGTAGAGGTTTACTCCTTGACTCAGCGGCCACAGGTTCGACTCCAACCTGAGGCCCTTTGCTGCATGTCATTCCCCCCCTCTCTCTCTTCTTTCATGTATTTATCTGTCCTGGAAAAATAAAAGCTTAAATATGCCCCCCCCAAATTATTTTTTTTAAAGATCCATATACAATGACTGTATATTTGCAATCCAAGCTGACATGACGCAATCTTATTCCAATATTTTCACGTCTGTCATTTTGCTCAGGCATATAATCCACATTTTCCCAATGTTCCTCCCAAGACTTCCCTCCAATAAAAACTAAATTAGAATCTGCTTTCTCTCCCACAGGCCACAGTTATATGCATAAGAAATACAACAAAGCCATAACCCTTAGACACTCTCTATAATGTTCTGTTTTTAGCGAAAATGATGTGTTTAGCTAACCACAGCACATCACCATTATTTTTAATTATTTTTTAAATGCAATATGTCTATATTTCCTTGACAGTGTCAGGGAACAAAAAGGTACAAATAAATAATATACTGTAACACAACATTGAATGCAACTTTATCTGATGTCATGGTAAATAACTTTGTATGTTATAATCAGATCTGTTTCTTTACAGTTGCAAAGCAAAGGCTGGCTTTGGAAAATCATCATAAAAAAAACACTTGGATGTGCGCTTAGTGTTTTTAAATGTATCTTTTTTTTTTTTTTTTTTTTTTTTTAAATACAACAAGGTGCTTATTAGCAGCTTATTTAAGACTTAGGCTGCGGTCTGAATGTCAAAAAAGTAACCTCCTGCGCCCTTTACTAACCACTTTTCCTTATTATTGCCGCTGTTCATCACCCCCCCCAACCGGCACCGTCAGACACCGCCTGCCTGCCTGGGTCTGGCTGAGGTTTCTTCCTAAAAGGGAGGGTTAGGGTTAGTGGCAGTGGCGGGTTTTTCTGCGCCACTGTCGCACTAAATGCTTGCTCTTGGGGGAATTACTAGAATTGTTGGGACTTTATAAAATATAGTGTGTCCTACTTATCTGTAAAGTGTCTCGAGATAACTCTTGTTATGACTTGATACTATAAATGAAATTGAATTGAATT
The DNA here is from genome assembly GCA_026937815.1 of Etheostoma perlongum. NCBI lineage: Eukaryota > Metazoa > Chordata > Actinopteri > Perciformes > Percidae > Etheostoma > Etheostoma perlongum. The sequence goes on from CM049381.1 coordinate 11,944,228, forward strand.
AACCCCGATGGTAAATGGCATGAGGTCAAGGAAAGATGTGAAGGAGAAATCAAAAGGAAGACGACCGCGGTGCGAGGAGAATCTGACTGCCCTTACACTTGGCTGCGTTATCTTGCGACGGAGGATGTTACAATATTGACGTTGTTCTGCCAGTGAAACCACACAGTTCTGAGGGTGGACTATAGAAAGCACATCTGAATACTTCCACCCGTGGGTTCTCAGTCTCACCGTGTTTCACAGAGGCTCTACACACGTGGACAAGTAATACTGCATCACCATTATTTTGCATTTATTATTTCTGTTCATGTGGAGCACTCACTGCATGTCATTTCATTAAAGCACTGAGGTAGGCTGTTTCTTATATAGGTGTTCTGCTAATAACGTTTATATTATTCAATATTGGTTACTCATGCTCACCCTACTGCCCACTCATATTTATCCACATGAATCCTGATTATTGTAGGGAAAATATTGTTAAATGTATCCAAGATAAGGAGAATGTGTTAGGCCTATGGATCTACTGTATATAGTGAATGTTATAAGGGTTACATGGTTGCGGGTGGGTGAAAGAAATATATTATTAATGAAGACAATATTGTCTAAACTGTAAACAAAACAGAGCTTGTTTCAGACGCTGCTCTGGGCTAAAAATAAACCAATGTTCGGTAGACCTGCACGATTAATTGTTACAAGATCGCAATATCTATTCACCCTGTTCACGATTTAACTTTTAAATCATTTGTTTTTAAAATCTTTTTTTAAAATTTGTATTTATTTAGATTTTTTAAAATGACTTTGATTCTCATGCTTGCTGCAATGCTCCCCCTTCTCTTCATTGAAGCCTCTCTGTTTACAGGCTTGTGGTAATGCACAATGTGCCATAGGTGCCAAAAAAATCTGTCTGCCGTTTTGTTTTGTCACGGTTCATGTGTGCTATAAACATTATACTTCAGGAGAAAAAAAACGTGGCAGAGAATCGTGATATCAATTCTGAGCTAGAAAATTCATATTTTTCCCTGAATCGTGCAGGCCTAATGTCCGGTGCTCTGTATAACTTTGGATTCAGCGATCCATTAATTCTCAGTTCTGTCAACAAATGTTCACTGTAATTTTACGTGTCAGAGACAAGATTAAAGTTCTCACATTAACCAGTTTAATAAATCACTCAAACAGCACCAAAAGGTACATTATCATTATTGTGTGATGTGTTGCAATGTTTCACGGGAAATAAAATGTACGCACAGGATTACAGCTGCTGGGGCTGCTGCACAGCCTAATATTCTGAATATGAATAACGAAATGGTGATGCGTCGCTTTAAATGATGCTGCCAGAAAGACTTGTGGAACGGCAATTATCTCCTTTTGTTTTCTAAAGGATAGTCCAGTGTATACTATACTAAAGGCGGTAACAAAGGAAGCACTGAAGCACCTTTCCTTATCATTTAGATAATTCGAACGGCTCTTATCATGGCAGCCAGCTAACTACTTCCAGGTCATTTCACTTCATTAGGAACCTTCCTAAGCAAAATTGACTATTTGACCGCAGCCTTAGTCTTCTCATGTACCCGCATGCGATCCTTCTGTCACTGCGCATGTTTTATCCTTAGGTCTTTCAAAATATTCTTTTAGCAAAATGAGACCATTTAGGACTAGGTAACAATTAAAGCATTTGACAGACAGAAAACTAATAAACAGGGCTTAGTCATGGGGTAAATATTTTTATCCCAGGGTTTTGGCTACATTGTGGTATGGTATGGAGAC
>CM049381.1:11948488-12068488 GCA_026937815.1 Etheostoma perlongum
CATTTACACTTCGGGTTTCAGTGTCTTGCCCAATGACACTTCGACATGGGACTGCAGGGGGATATATATATATATATATATATATATATATATATATATATATATATATATATATATATATATATATATATACATTGCTATTATGTCTTCATTTGTCTTTTCTTTGTCTTTCTTTCTTCTCATCATTTGTCCTCTGTTTCCCTGTCCTTCTGCAGGCTGACCTGTGTGTGCCTCGCCTTAACGAGGGCGACCAGGTGGTCTTAATTAATGGACGGGACATCTCTGACCACACCCATGACCAGGTGGTCATGTTCATCAAAGCCAGCTGTGAGAGCCATTCTGGAGAGCTCATTCTATTGGTCAGACCAAATGGTGAGCTGTTCTCATTGGTTGGATCTCCAGTGTCACTTTTACCTGTTTAGTGTTGATTGAGTGAGGAATTGCAGAACTATGCCCAAGTGTCACACCAATTACTAGGGTTGATTCTAGAATGGATGGTCCAGAGGCACCGGTGAAGGAATGACTCGTCCTACTCTGCCTCTGATTGGATTACCCTGATAATCTTACCCTGATAATCTTACCCTAACCTTCGCCAATCTCACTCCACATGCCTAAACCTGACCAACCAATGAACCGAACAGAGGTTGGCCATACCTTTGCCCGTCCCTCGGGACCATCCATTCTAGCATCAACCATTTACTTGTCAAACAGCTGTTCTTAAACCCTTTGCTAAATTAGTTTATGGGGTTGTTCCCTAATTTCCTAACATGTTAAAACAAGCTAATTTCACACTAGTGATTTACAAATTTGACTTTGCAAGTGCTGTCCAATCAAAATCAATCAACAGTGTAAACAGGAAAGCACTGTATCATCACAAGCTGTAACATAACTGCCATAAATAACAACCTTATGAACCATATTTCACAGGCTTCTTCAATAGATAGTTTGCTCTGTTGGCATGGAGATAGTTCAGTTCAGTTGTCTTCTTGCAACTAAAGTGTAAAACTTAGTCATGTCATATATCAGGTCATCTATTAGCAAGCTATTTTTTTCAGTTGGTTAAACCAGCTACGACACAGTTTAGTAAAAGGTATTCTCTTTATGTAAGAACTACTTTGTATGGTGCAACCCATTTTAATACAGTGATGCATGACTGTCCATTTTGTAAGCATCTAAGTGATTTATGACTACGCTAAGTGTAACACATGGACATCTGGTGCAGCTCACATTTGAAGATTAACAGCTACACATCTGGTCACCAGGCTTGATTCTTCTTGTGGTATTTTGTGGACTGCTTAATCTAACCCTTTAAATTTTAAAGGAGATGTGTGAAGCTGTACATTTTTCTCTTTTCTCTACATCTCAGCTAAAAGAATTCGCTGTGTAAAAAGATGGCAAATCATATCCTTTAATCAGCATAAGTGAAAGTGGAAGGGAGCTTTTTAAAGATGATGAAACATGGAAATTCTTGGTATTTTAACTGGGTCAAAAAGGGATTTATGGATTCTATTGTCTCTTAACATCAGTATAGATATAAGGTTGCATCAATGTATTGATTATTCATATTATTTGATTTAGCTGTTTTTTTCTTCCTTACATTTATGCATATAGATGAACTTTATATTCAGGGCTTTGGTTGTTTTAATCTTGGATGTTTTCTTTCTTCAGTATGTACTTAATATAAATCTCCTCCCCCGACCTCAACCTAAATTAACAGCTGTATTAATATTAATCTTGAAATATTTCTTCTCTATCCCATTCAGCCATCTATGATGTGGTGGAGGAGAAGGTGGACTCAGAGCCAGATTTTCAGTATATTCCTGAGAAGTCCCCTCAGGACCCCACCCAGCTAGACCAGCATGCTTTGAGGGACTCCATGGTCACACTGAAGGAAGGCCTGAGTAGTGGAGCCATATTGGCACAGTTTGATGTAAGGAGAACGACATAGAGATCAACGCATTGCAGACATGAATAGATACTGTGCCTATGCGCTCTCATAGAGATACACACAAACCTGTGGGAATAGTCTTTAATCGATTGATTGATGAGTTTTATTTTCTTGAGCATTTGTCACACATGTATTTCCTCCCCCTTATTCCCATAGCTTCCTCTCCTTTATCATATTCACTGAACAGCTTCCTGTTTAAGCTTTTTATTGTGCTTTTACTGAAGAGAAATGCTAGATATACAAAAACACACAGACACATGAATGAACCCAATGTCATTGCTCGATAGCAGAATACTTTCAATGTTCACTGTTGGTAAAGTATGTTCACACATTGTAACTCTAGTAGAAGTTTAGCACATATACTGTACTTACACAGTGTTTACTGATCATCTTCCTGTTACTACAACTTTAATATAAATGTATGTTCCTGTTCTCATAGCAACTGTACAGAAAGAGGCCGGGGGATGACCATGCTGTGTGCCAAATTACCTCAGAACATTTCCAAAAATCGCTACAGAGACATCTCTCCATGTATGTAATACTCTCTCCTCCATGCGTTTTTTTTTCCTTCTTCTTGTAATCTTTTTCTTATTTTGTCATTGTTTGTTTGTTTTTAACTATCTGGAATCTTACCCTATTTTCCTCTCCCTCTGCAGATGATGCCACGCGAGTCATTCTGAAAAGCACAGATGACTACATCAATGCAAATTACATCAATGTGAGTTTGTTCCTCTTAATTTTTCTCTCTCTCAATATCTCTGAGTTTTGCTCATTTGAGGCATGGTGGGGGGTCTGTTCTGCTAACCATCCAAACACATGTTGAAACATTGGTCGCCTGTAGTGGTGAATGAATTGACCACATGAGCTTTACAAGCGAATAATATTGTGAATTAATGTTTAGCATGTTTTTGAGTCAGCCAGTCAACCTATCAGCAGCTTATGCATGCTATTAATTTAAGCCTCTTTCAGACATCTGATTAAGTAATGCCTTTTTGGAAGTCAGACGTGGATCATAGTTACATAAATACCCTGTAATGGCTGTATTATACATGGTAGGACCTTGACAGATGGACTAGCACACTCAAAACACCAGTGAGTTGGAAAATAATGACATGACGAAAGAAAATATTGCTCAGTTTTCTAACCGGCAGCATGATGGTTTAAAACATTTTTACAGTTAAATTATTTTTTTATTTCTATGGTTTAATTAATGACCTTTTGATTTGATTTTATTAGGATCCCCGTGAGCTGATGCAGAACATCAGCTACTCTTCCTGGGGTCAGAGACAACTTTTTCAGACAAAACATCAACGTGATATAAAAATAAGAACAATATAACTAGTATTATTCTTTCTCGCAAACATACATATTCCTTATCATATACAATACTTATTACACTAAATTCATATGCACTGATTATATTAAAGTTAAATATAATGTATACATATAAATGTTCTTTTACATAAAAAGTACCAAATGTAATTACAAAATAGGGTATAGGCGTAGGGCCCTTAGATGTTGCTTTACTTGTTTTTTAAAGCTCACTTTCTTGTGCGCTTTAGCAATCTCAGCTGGAAGTGAGTTCAATGCAACTATCCCTCAGTACAATACTGTACGTTGCATTGATTGTGTTCGGGATCTAGGAACTGTGAAAAGACCCCTGGTGGCATGTCTGGTGGGGTATTTGTGTGTGTTAGAGCAATACAAACAATTAGGGATTTTCAATTCATGAATGTTTCTAACAAAAGCTAGGAGTGATGTGGATAGTCTCTCCTCAACTTTCAGTCAGGAGAGATTGACATGCATGTTATTTACATTAGACCTAAGTGGACATTGAAGGGCAAGACAAGACAATTTCCTAGATCCTTCTTTGCAGCACCTGACCATATTAGTGGGCAATAGTCTAGATGTGATTGTTTGGTCAAGTGTGGTGTTAGAAAAGCAAAGCATCTTTTTATATATTATATACAGTATCGCTGTCACCGTCATTACGCATCATTTGCATAAAGCTTAGTGTTTGTGTGATTAGGTAGATAGAGAGAAATAGAAATCTTTAGCCAAATAATCACAAAATCAGTGCAGGAATTTATTTTACCTTATAATTATTACTTAGGTAGCTATCTTTGAAGTAAAAAAATTAATTCAAAAAGGGAAGTACAAAGATAATAACAATAAAGAATTCTCAAAGAAGGCTGGCCAGGCCAGCTCAGCTGTGTCTTTCTCCCGTCGTGTCCCGCTGTCTCTCCTACCTACACCGGTCCCCGCACCCTGTCCCTTCTCTCCTTTCTACCTGCCTACGCACACGGGGAGGGGAGGGGCTGCTCCTCACAAAACAGACTGAGAGAGAGGTGACTGTTTGGGCCACAGGAGAGAAATACGTCCTGTGCTCCCTGGACAGTACTGGCAACTTTTATATAGAAAGTCTCTGTCTTTAATACCGAAAGTTGCCGGATTTCTCGCTAGTCGCTTTTGTGGAAATAGTTGCTAAGGGGGGTACGAATCAAAATTTTTTTTGCTTAGAATTGATATCACGATTCTCCGCCTCAGATTTTTTGACCATAACAAAACAAAGTTATTATTATCAATGAATGCCATAAAACTTTCTTTTATTATCCAGTTTGACAGTCAGTTAGTTATAACGGAAAAATAACATAAATAAATTACTTTAACATAGATTTTCTTTGTGGCTTTATTATGTTAGACCCTCTTTTATCAGTATATCAGCTCTTTAAATGTCCCAGAGTGGAGAAATGTAGGCAGTCTCAGCATTCAACACAGACTCAACCTTGACGACTTGACTTGGACTCAAACACTGGGGACTCGAGACTCGACTTGGACTCTAACTCAGCTAATGGTGACTCGACTCGGACTCTCCTTTGGTGACTCAAACACTAGGATCTCAAAACTCAAATCGAACTCTACTGTTGATGACACAACTACAACACAGGTGTGTACTTTGTATCATGATGATAATGTTACTAGGTCTGACCTTGTAAGTGACTCAAAGGCTTATATAAAGGAGACCAACCACTGTGATCTCACCAGCAAGTTCAAGTATCGAAGAGCATGTCTGGAAGGGGCTTGATTTCTTTTTTGGCCAAAGTTGAAATGGTTGTACCTTTTTTTTAGGGAAACCTGAGAACATGTAGGCCTCTGCACTGCTGAAAACACACAAAGCACATCCTTTCAGTTGAAAATAATTTAAAAAGAGAAGCTGTAAAGAGCGATCCTTGCAACCTAATATCTCTGTATCTCAATATGTGTGTCTCTCTCTCTCTCTCTCTCTCTCTCTCTCTCTCTCTCTCTCTCTCTCTCTCTCTCTCTCTCTCTCTCTCTCTCTCTCTCTCTCTCTCTCTCTCTGTCTCTCTCTCTCTGTAGATGGAGATTCCAGCCTCAAGTCTTATAAACCGCTACATAGCTTGCCAGGGCCCCTTGCCAAATACTTGCCCAGACTTTTGGCAAATGACATGGGAGCAGGGCTCATCTATGGTGGTCATGCTGACTACACAGGTTGAGAGAGGACGGGTATGTAGAAGAATTCTTCAAAGACAACGACTGGAAACCACATATGTTCTGAAGCATTTTAGAAGAAAAAAAAAACGATAATTGAAAGAAGAAGAAAAAAAAGTTAAAAGCCTGTGGCACTGCTGGACGCAACTACACAATAAAGCCTGGCACTCAAACATAAAGAGAGGGCGGCATTGCTTTAAATTAAGCTAGCCTGATAAAGCAGAGGTTTGCCATTGGTAGAAATCCCAATCTCTGATACTGAGTGAGTCTGTTTATTGCCAACATATGATGGCGGTGTATCATGAAATCACGTCTAGGTGAGATACTTAATGTCTCAATTCTTCTGTCAAAATATTTCAGCATTTACAACACACTTCAAAAAGGTGTTCACTGTTAAAAGAATAGAACTAAGATCCCTTAATCATCAAACAAACATCTAACGCTTTTAACTGCATTCAGCCGCATGTCTTAGCAGACAGGTTGAAGAACACTTCTAACATTGATACTGGACTGACCTGCTGGCTGTTGGGATTTTTTTAACAGTGAGGTTGAGAGTGAATGGTGCTCTATCAGATGCCCTCATATCTTCACTGGGTCCCACCGGGGCTGTGTCCGCTCCCCTCTTTTATTTCTTTCATACACAAATGAATGCCAAAGCCATCAGGAAGGGCGCCACATTATTACATTTGCGGATGATTCCGTTATTGTGTCCCTCCTCAGCAGTGACAACTCCGAACACGGTCCTGTTGTTGTCAATGATTTTACTGATTGGTTTAAATCCTTGTTTTTAAACAATGTGGCTAGAAGAAATCCCACTGTTATTTCCCCAGTTGTAATGGACAACCAACCAGTTGAACTTGTGCAGCAGTACAAATATATCTTGGGTCTGTGATCGACATTTAACTGTGCTTTGAACCCCAGGTTGATGCTGTGTGTAAAAAAGCACATCAGCGCATGCACTTTCTCAGTAAGCTTCATAGTTTTAATGTCAACACTGTTTTTATGAAAATATTTTACTCTTGTTTTATCAAATCAGTTCTTAATTTCTCTTTTATCTGTTGGCACGGGTCACTTTCTATTAAACAGAAAAATTGCATGCAAGGTATCATGAAGGTGTGTAGCAAAATTGCGGGCACACATGACCTGTATAAGGCCAGATTCTTGAAGAAGGCGAGAGCCATACTGGCTGATCCGAGTCATCCCTTGTGGGGTGAATTCACGCTGCTCCTGTCCGATATAGTCTGCCGCGATGCAGAATGAATAGATTCAAAAGGTCATTCACCCCAGCTGTTATCCACTCCACTTGTTAATAATATCCTGTAAATTCAAATTCAGTTCATGTTGTAGTCCTAATGTGGTTGGGTTTATGTTTTGTTTTGTTTGGTGTATATATTGTTACTGCTGGCTGTAATCCCAATTGCCCCTCAGTGATAATAAACCTTGAACTAAGTATGAGTTTTCAAAAATAAAGCGTGCATAGTTTGCTAATTCGTCTTGACATTAGAAAGAAGTGTGGGGTGCCCAGATAGCTCAGTGCTCATATATAGAAGTTTAATCCTTGACGCAGCGGGCCCGGGTTTGACTCCGACCTGCGGCCCTCTGCTGCATGTCCCAAGAAAGAAAAAGGAAAGAAGTTTTTATTTGCAAAAGGAAAGGGCTGTGATAGGAGCACTGATGGTTTTTAATGATTCCAGATGGGCTGAATGTATTGTATAGGACATACAGTATATTTCTGTAGCAAAAGAAAAGATGGTAAACTTAGCAGAGCCTGACCTCTGACCCCTATGCTAAAAATAACAGTGACCTGTTAAGTAAATGAAATGTGCAGTTGTTAACAGAATACTGTCTGTCTGTAGGTGAAGTGTCACCAGTATTGGCCCAATCCAGACAGCAGCACCACCTATGGAGACTTTACAGTAATGTGCCACAATGAAGAGGGCAACTCTGCCTTCCTGGTCCGGGAGATGACTCTCATGCACATACCGGTAAACACACACACACACACACACACACACACACACACACACACACACACACACACACACACATTCAAAAGAGTAAAAATTACGAAACAGGGAAGGAAAACAAGGGCCAAATCAGGGGAACCAGAGAATGAACCATAGCAGTTTAGAGAAGAGGGCGAAGGCATCTCTGAGAAAGACGCTGGGTCCAATCAAAGCAAGGGACCAGTGTCTCACGAAGGATGAGCCACTGAGGACCCCAAGGAGGCGTGTTGCCGTAGTGACCAGTATGGGCTGTTCTTTTTCTGGCTCCCACTGCTGTATTCGAGCCACGATCTGGTTACCATGACAACCCAACCACCCCAGTCAGTCACATTGCTGAAACAGAGAGCGAGGAAGAGAAACCAAACAAAGAGTGGGACGATGATAGTTTGAAAAACCAAAATGGAGATTTTGATGTTGAAGCCTTTTGGGGAAGGCTTGTTTTTAGTTTTTAGGTGCAAAATGGTGCCATGCCATGTAATATATGTAACCTACCATGTCAGTATTGACGACAAAATCGACATTTCATGTGATGATCGACATCACATGTTCTTGCTGTTTCCTTTGTCATTTCCTGCTGTCTGTGTTTTTCTAATTTCCTTCCATGAGCGTTACCAATGTATCTTGACCTTTTGAAATGTATGACTGTAGGAGGAGGCAATTAGCATTCTCCTCTGCCTGTGATTGTTGCTATGGAGATATATGTGTTACCATAGTGATGTAGTGAGGCAATAAAAGAGGAACACAGGGGCTCTGAGTTGCGTGCGTGCGTGTGTGCGTGCGCGCGTGCGTGCTGGTGTGTGTGTATGTGTATGGATGGAATACTCGAGTCCGACTCAAGTCTCTATTCTCTGGACTCGAAAGTTTGACATAATTATTTATAGTTTGATTGCAGCAACATAACATGTACATTTTGTTGTAGAGCTACAGAGAATATAGTCTTCAGTATCTGGTGTTTGATAAAATGAGATAAAAACATGCTGAATCACCAAGTGGGCCAGCGAAGTGGTAGAAATAAAAGCACTCTGTTATTCACACTATCGTTTCATAACATGTTTAAAGGCCATAATTACACAACAGGGGGCTGTGCAGACTCCCCCTAGGACACTGAGCTCAATAAAGTATGCTAGGAGGTCGCCCACATGAAATACAGTAACCTGTTTTTGGTTGTGAGGATGAATGATATCTGAGAATAATTTATTACTGAGAGCTTACGTGTTGACTGAGGTGAGAGTAAATGTCCTCAGTTTGTTTCCATTAATAAAGAAGCCTTTCTGAAAGGCAGGACATGAAAATATAGTATACATTGATTTGTTTTCTTTTGTGTGTGTGTGTGTGTGTGTGTGTGTGTGTGTGTGTGTGTGTGTGTGTGTGTGTGTGTGTGTGTGTGTGTGTGTGTGTGTGTGTGTGTGTGTGTGTGTGTGTGTGTGTGTGTGTGTGTTCAGAGTGAGCAGCAGAGAGAGCTTACCCAGATTCAGTACCTGGCTTGGCCAGACCACGGCGTTCCCGATGACTCCACCGACTTCCTGGACTTTGTGGCTCTGGTACGGACCAAACGGGCTGGACAGGACCAGCCAATGGTGGTACACTGCAGGTACAGTTGCTCTTCCTGTGAATCATTTTAAGTGGGTTACCCATTTTCATGACAATACTGTGATTTTATTTGAATGACATATTCGACTCATCTCAACTCTAATTCTCTGTCGTCCGTCTTACTGTTCCAGTGCGGGGATTGGTCGGACAGGGGTTCTGATCACCATGGAGACGGCATTGTGTCTAATGGAGTGTGGTCAGCCTGTGTATCCTCTAGATATTGTCCGGACCATGAGAGACCAGAGAGCCATGATGATACAAACACCTGTACGTACTGTAGACACATGTCCATTTGTCTGTCTAGCTGCTCTCAGCCACTTGAAACCGTCCGCTAAAACATCTCTCTCTCTATCTCCCCATCAGAGCCAGTACCGCTTTGTATGTGAGGCAATCCTGAAAGTCTATGAGGAAGGCCTGGTCAAACCGTTCAAGACCGTTGTTTACCAGCTGAGAGAAAAGGTGGATGTTGAGAGGGAGGAGGAGAGGAGAGAGCAGCAGAGGGCAGGAGAAGGAGCAGAGACGGCAGCAACGGAAGAGGGGGAGGCAGCTGTGGTGGAGTTGCTGGAAGGAGGTCTGGATGAAGATGACGATGACGATGAAGAGGTGGAGGTGCTGGATGTGGGGGAAGTGACAGGGGAGGAGGAGGATGAAGAGGATGAGGAAGCGGAGGACCCAAGCGTTGCCAGCGTTGCCAGCGCTGCCAGCGCTGCTAGCGCTACCAGTGTGATGAGCGAGACCAGCGTGAACCCTGACCCTGATCCTGACCCTGATCCTGATCCTGATCTTGCTAACCCGTGACTTTGACCATTGGCAGTCATCAGGGGTTACCATGAGGAGGCCAGGTGGCTTGGAGGAGAGAACAAAAGCACTGTTGCACTTTATGCTGACAAAAATGGGGGAAAACACACAAAAACAAACAAACAAACAAACGTGAAAGTCATGGACAAGCTAGAATAAAAAAAGAAACCCAGCTGTGTTAAATAGGTACCATTAGGGGATATTGTATGTTCAGGGTAAAGAAAAAAGTCTACAAAGAATGACAAGATAAAAGTACGAGAGAATAAAATGTGGATGGGGAATTGCTGTAGTGCCATAAGTACGAAGGGGAAGGGCTGCCCCAATGGATGGAAAGGTTGTTTTTTTTTCCCACAAAGGGTCGCCCTGTCCCCTTCTGAGCAAGTCTGCCAGATGGACCTGCCTTTTTTAGTGTCCTTTTAGCTGATAAGGAGATATACCTTATCCTTTTTTTTCCTCAGAAAGAGTATTTATTGTGTTTTTAGTTTGTGTCAAACCCTGTCCACTGAACAAAAAACAGTGTATGTTTGTTTGTATGAATCCAGAGCTTCATGCTTTCCAGAGTAAACCTTAGGTAGTCGAGTAGTGTGATTTCTCTTCTTCTAACTACTTCTTTATTTCTTTTGCGTTTCGTAAACAAAAAAACAAACAACAAACTGATTTAATTTATTGTACTTGGTTTTTATCTTTCTCGGCTTTCTCGTCTCCAGTTCCTGACAGCACAGACTGACAGGTGGACAGCTGAAAGCACTTTGTGTCTCACCTCTTGTTCAATGCTGTGGCGAGTTGTATTCTTGAGCCTGCGTTGTGCTGTGTTTTTGGGCTTACAGACAGACACGTGTGCGCTCTGAAGTGGCCATCATTTGGCGTGGTGAAGAACACAACTGGTTTACAATCCTCAGGGCCAGTGTTTACTGCGCACCTCTCTTTCCTTCTGTCACAGCGTCTACTGCTACTCTACGACTGCAGACCTCCCGCAGAAAGACACGATGATAGAAAATGTTAACTTTCAGCGTTAATTGATTATTCAGAAGAAATTCACGCCGCATTGCATAATGCTCAACAGCACATTAATTCAGCAAGAAAATGAAGCCTGTGTCATGAAGAGAGGCCCCAGTAAACACAGCCTCACTGAGTTACAACTCTCAAGCTATTAGCCGTTGTGGCTAGTAAAGCTAAGGAACGAGGCTGAGGTCAGTTCATTTCTTTCATCAAATTCACACGCAGTCCAATATGACGTTTAACTTGAACCCTGGGTCCCTGCTGATGTGTCCTTGAGCCAGACACTGACAACAATGAATCTGACGCTCTGTGGCTTTACTCTGATTGGTTCTTCCTTTCAGGCTAATGTTGAGCCACCTTGTTGTAACCCGAATGTGTCTTGCATGCTTTGCACAGGTCAGTATGTTAAAACCTGAGAAGCAGATAGTGGTCAAAGTAGTACCCAAAACAATCTGACACCAGTATCATTCATTGGTTCTCAAGGGGTTTAAAGCTGCTGGAAGCTTTTCATGCAATCAGTGTTTGCTTTTGCTTTTTAAAATTGCTTGGTGAATTGACAGTGAACTGATCTCAACCTCTGTGTGAATGGTAAAAATATGACTTTAAAGGCTCTCTCCACTGACCTCCCCACATATTTATTTTTATTTTTTATATATATACATACAGAGGGTTGAATCTTGTAAACAGGAGTGGACCTGGATCACTCCTTATGCATTTGCAGTTGAGACTGGTCATTGCTTTGTGTGAGCCATCATATTAAACTCAGTAAGTTATGTTTTTACAAGCAAATTTATTTTATTTAATACATTATTTTTTTTCCAATGAGGTACAGAGGTCACTGGAGCAGGGCTTTAAACCAACCTTTGCTGTTAAAATGTTTGTTTTTTTCCTAAATGTTTTCTGATTGTCTGCCAGAGAACATTTGACCGTTCAAAGAAGCAGCACAAACGGAACAGTCAACTAATACTTTTTGGTTTTTATTGATCTTTCCCAATGGTACTTCATTTTAAGGCACATGTGTTTTAAACCAATATGTGTTTATGAGTGATAGGAGACTAAAAGTGATGACTTGTAACTTTAATTCACAAAAACCCAGCATCAAGTTGCCTGTTGAGTCCTTTTTGTTGTTGTCAAAGTACAGGTTAAGCTGCCATTAGTACTTTACGTAGCGGTATGGAATGAAGTGTAGCCTCTTCATAATTTCAGATATTTGTCATATCGGATGCTTCAGTATCTGCTGTCATTGAATTCTGCTGGAAAAACGTGTGTGTGTGTGTGTGTGTGTGTTGTCTTATCTCTTTCTCTCCCTCCTCCATCTCTAACATATAGTCTGTTAGCTGTCTGGTGAAGCCTGCTTGTCCGTTAACTGGAATGAAGGGTTGTGCCATAAAGCCACAAACCGAATCTAACCTGATCTCAAGTTCTCTGAAGAAACTCAGATAGAGCCTACTTAGAGAGTGTATGTTTTGTTTTTGTTTTGTAGTCTGTCCTAAGAACCAGGCTGAATCTTTGCCTGCGAAACATTTCAAACTATGCTCGTACCTCCTTTTCCAATGGGTGAATCATACTTTTGCCACACGGAGAGGTAGGATTAAAAAGAGCCTAGCTTTCTTCTTCTCTCAATGTTTTTGTTAATATGTTTTAATCTCTTCTATATTGCTGCCCTCTCCCATAATCAGCGTAACTCCTTCTCTCAGGCAACATAAGTTATTTCAGCAGAGCCCACGCAACATCAATAGTCCATTCTTTCAATTGTTCTTCCCAAGATGCCTCACCTTTTGGATCCTTTTACATGGATATGGACCTCTCTCCCTCTCTCCTGCATGGCCTCAAGTCAAATGACACATGTGAGCAGAATATCATGGGCAGAGTAGTCTAGTATCAAGCTTGTTTTCCAAACGGAGGGTGGCCAGTGAATACCTGATGTAAGTGTGTTCTATTGGAAGACCCTACATGTACAGTTGTGTTCAAAATAGTCAATAGTTTGTTTTTAAAAAAAACTGAATAATGCTCAAAATCCTTAGAATAGCTTTTAATTCCATAATATCAATGCATTGGGAACACTGCACATTCAATTCTAAATCAAAACATGACCAAAAGTGATCAAGTTTGTGTTCTACCTTTACAGAAAGTTTAGAAAAATGAATATTAGGTTGTTAAAAAAAATAGCATTTTAGCAGTATTTGCATTTTTCTTTACAAACTCAAACATTTACTTTTTAACTGAAAAATGTCTCAAAGGTTTGCTTTATTTGGATTATTATTTTATCACTTTACTAATATTTAGTTGCATAACCATTATTTCTGAGAACTGCTTCATATCTGTGTTGCATAGAGTCGACCGACTTCTGGCACCTGTGAACAGGTATTCCAGCCCAGGGCGGTTGAACTACACTCCACAATTCCTCTGTATTACTGGGTTTTGACTCAGAAACAGCATTTTTGATGTCATCCCACAAATGTTCTATGGGACTGAGGTCCGGGGATTGGCCTGGCCGCTCCATAACATCAATCTTGTTCATCTGGAACCAAGACTTTGCTTGCTTACTGGTGTGTTTTGGGTCATTGTCTTGTTGAAAGACCCATTTAAAGGCATTTACTCTTCAACATAAGGCAACAAGACCTCTTCAAGTATTTTGATGCATTGAAACTGATCCATGATCCCTGGTATGTGAGAAATAGGCCCAACACCACAGTATTAGAAACATCCCCATAACATGATGTTTCCACCATGCTTTACTGTCTTCACAGTGCACTGTGGCTTGAATTCAGTGCATGGGGGTCGTCGGACAAACCCAAAAAGAACAATTTTGCAGTACACAGAACGTTGCGCCATTTCTCCTTTGGCCAGTCAATGTGTCCTTTGGCAAATTTCAACCTATTCAGTACATCTGTAATTTGCGGAGGCAATTACAGATTCAATCACACAGAATGAGCAGCATGCATGTCATGACTGTTGGGTCTGTTGGTTTTCTATGACTCTACAACACTTAAACAACACTAGTAAATTGTTTGTCATGTAGAAATATCACTTCTACCAAAAAATATGATTTATGAGATTAGTAATGGACTGCTATTATTTTGAACACCACTGTATGAGCTAATAAGCAAAAGAACAACCATGTAGCACCCAGTGGCTTCACATCATCAGTTTTTGGATTGAGCAAAATTACCACCAGATCAAATTGAATCAACGCTGAATGCCTCGCAACAAAGTGGCACAAACAAGTTCAAAAAACCTTGACAATTTCAACAAGACAATAAGCATAGGGCCCCCCCAGTGAAAGGTTAATAATTGACAAGTCAGGGCTGTCAGACATAATGTCCAGAATGAGCCGTTTATGTTCAAAGTGTTTTGTTGTTAACACATAATTCGTAATGTCTGTGTGCGCTTAGAGGACCAGACATGGGGAGGGCCCTTGTTAGTCGTATTTTTGTAAAGATATGAACTGCTTTAGTTGGGTAGGGAGAGGACAGCACTTTGTAGAAGGCTGAGTGGCAGGTAGTGCTAAAAGAAGAAAAGACAAGACAATGCATTGGTTTTTTTTTGTCATTTTTATTTTGTTTAAAAATAAGACCTGTAGGGAACAAGAAAAAGAAAAAAGAACTCCTAACTACACAGTGCCACTTGTTAATTTTGTGTAAATAATACTAGACCATGTAAATACAATGTTGTATATGAAAAAAAATCTTTAAAATAAAAGGGAAATCATTTGTGAGCAGAAAGATTTTTTTATTTGATTTTTCTTTTCCTTTTTAGATGCCTCAAATGTGACACAAATGGAGTGTAATTCAAGACTGCTATTTCAAAGAAAAGTTTTATTTGAGACGTAATCTATAACGGCGAGTGTATATATAATGAAACCCCAAATAATGACAAATGTTTTACCGTATTATACCCTTGGTTACCTTCTTACCTGTGTCATAAAACCCTTTGTCCTCAGTTGCTTGTTTCTTTCTGGTGTCATGGTTTTACAGTGCTTTGTCTATAAGCTTGATTGTGAACAATTAAAGCTTGTCTGTCAAAGCCTGGAGACGTGGCTTCATATCACTTTGCTTTTCCACGCTGTAAAAGTGAGGGCGGGCAATGTTCAAGTGAACAGCAAGCAGATGAAAGAGACGGCACCAGTGCTGAAGACCTCGACCAGAAACCTTTCTTTTAAATTTTCGAGTGAAGCCATTTAGCCAAAGTGCTAAATCTCAATAATGCCAGGCTCTAAAGAAAGAAAGAAAAAAAAACACTAAAAAAAGAAGGCTTTCCAAGAGGAAAGAAAATAGATTTTAAGTTGTGAGGAAAACACCATGAGAACGCTTCCCCACTGTCTTAAAATGAGCCAACCTGAAAGATTAACGATAATGTCAAATGATTTGATAGAACTAGGATCTAACATCTCCTTTTTATAATGGTATTATTCAGCCAGAGGCCACAATGAGAGCTATTACATTGCATCAGAGCCCTAAAGCAGAAAAAAAATGCATCTACTGTACTTTCTGTAATGAGGAAGAAACGCACACATTTTTAACACTGGTGTACACAAATAAGACAGTCACCCTAATTTCTGAGGTATTTCAGGGCTTCTTTATAAAGGTGGTGTAGACCTACAATAAAACCGAGAGGCTACTCAAATGTATAGACCACACCTGGGTTATATACAAGAATATTACTGCATTGTATGAGAAGATTACTATTTTGGCCAAGAACATAAGCACATTTTTGAGGCTGTATAACTAGACATTGCACTGCGTAAAAAGCCAAACATACATACAAATACATTTTATCAATCGTGCCATACTGTTGCACACAGTTCTTCAAAAGGGTTTATTGTTTGCAAAGCTTTCAATCTTCACATTGGGGAGAAAGGATGTGTTTTAATGTGAAACATCTAAAAACATTTATTTGATGTATGTATTTGCAATAAATAAGGTGAAAGTCAAGATAAACTTTAAACCAGCGTCCTGGCTCCTGGCAGGGATTCAATGTCATCAAAAAGACACTTAAAACATTTAAAGATACTTGTTGACAGGGACAGGACAGGAAATGAAAACTAAACACTGCCTCTGCACATACTATTGCACTCTGCTGCCCTGGATGTTTAACCCTTATGTTGTCCTTGGGTCTAATTGACCCGTTTTCCTATATCAATGTTCTTTTTATCTACCCAAAATAACACGATTGATTCCACACAACGCTCTTTAGCAAGTACAAATCTCTACTTTCATTAATTTTGGGGTGTCTCATTCAATTCTGTAGCATTTGAAAAAAAAATTGAAGTGGTTTTGAAATAGTATTGAGTAAAAGTTATTTTATAAAGACATATTCCAGTCTGTGATTAAACTTCAACGTGCATTCCTTTAATTTTAGTCAAAATAATTCCTCATTTCTGATTTTCTAACGCAAACATTAGGTAGAATTTCCTATAAATGAGGTTTATTGACCATAAATTAATAATAATAAGTTAGTTAGTGTTTTGTAGTGTTCAGAAAAGTGACAAACATTGAAAAAAAGCCTCAAAAGTGTTGAAAAAGGGACAAAAACGTAAGAAAAGTGATTTAAAAAAAAGAAAAGAAACACTAGAACTGCACGCAGTTACAACGGGGTCCAAGCCTCCCCGCGCCGGTCGTCCCCAGCGACCCGGGGAATTGTTCTATGTTGATTATAGCGCCCCATAAGGGCCTATCTTTACCAAATTTGGTACAGAGCCTCTGAGCGGGATGGTCGACAACCTTCACAGGTTTGGTATCAATAGCATTTATTGTGGCAGAGATATTGCATTTGCAAATTTCCCCGTTTAAATGCATCGTGTTTTGACAAAACCAATAAACGTTGATTATAGTGCTTCCTAATGTCCAATCTTTACCATATTTGGATCAGAGCACCAAGAGTGGGCCTAGAGGGAACCCATCAAATTTTGTAAAATTCAGAAGAGCGGTTCATGAGATATAAACTTGTTGTATTTGTACCGCCCCCCAGTGGCCAATGTTTGTCAAATTTGGTTGAGAGCCTCATAGTGTCATAACATGGGACATTCTAAAGTTTGGCTTTGACTGCATTTATTTTGGCGGAGATATGGCAAAGTCCGTTCATGAGAAATACACTTGTATGTATTAGTAGCGCCCCCTAGTGGCCGATGTTCGTGGAATTTGTTTTAGAGCCTCAGAGCGTCATAAAAAGGAATAATCTAAAGTGTGGCGTTGACTGCATTTATTTTGGCCGAGATATGGCAAAGTCCGTTCATGAGAAATACACTTTTTTTGTATTTGTAGCGCCCCCTAGTGGCCAATATTCGTGAAATTTGTTTTAGAGCCTTAGAACTTCATCGCAAGGAATTATCTAACGTTTGGTTTTGATAGCATTTATTTTGGCCGAGATATGCCAAAGTCCGTGTTTTCGTAGTTAGCCACACAAATTCTTTTGTGCGTAATGTGCGCAATTTTTAGTCTATAAAAAATCTTTAGGTAACTTTTTGTCAGGTTGGTCTGGAGATGCTATCTGCCAAGTTTCATGCGGATCCATTGCACGGTCTCGGAGGAGTTCGAAAAAGTTGGTTTTTGATAAATCGCGATTTTTCACGCATAAAAGTCTAGGCGGAAATGGGCGTGGCCTATATCCCGAGATTCAGTAGGATCCAGGGAACGCGTGGATATAAGTATTTTTAATTTCCGATGTACGGTTTGGGAGTTATAGGGCCAAATGCCCAATTTTTCTGTAATAGCGCCACCTAGTGGTGAAAATGCTGGTGGACGTGGATCAATTTTTGCGTCTGAGGTCTTTGCAGAGTTTTGGACCAGCCCTGAAAATGGCGCGTCGCCACCATGTACGGTTTGGGCTGCAGCGGCAGTTTTATGCGGTGAAGAATAATAATAATCCCTAGGAAAACAATAGCGTTCCACAGCCCTGCTGTGTGAACCGCGTTACACGCGGTACACGCAGCCTCGGGCTTGGGACCCCTAAAAAGTGTTAATTTTCTATTTTGACGGGAAGACATCACAAGAATTAAAGACCTCTAAACCCCAAATGAACCACAGGTGGACCAGGTCAGTCTGTAGCCCCATTTTTAAACCATTGTTCCCAAACTATCCATAAGGGGGTGCTGCTGTCTAATAGTCACAACACTGTAAGGTTACAATTCCGTATCTTCTTAACTTTAAGTTTTAAATGGCACAACAACTATTTCATGAATGTATGGTATTTATATTTGACTGTGTATAACGTTGCTGTATGTAGCCTATAATTGATTAGCAGCCTTGTTTTCTTTAACCAAATAACTAAAACAAATTTCATATTAACTGCCAGAGCAACAATAATTTAGTTAGTTAGTTTTTTTTTAGTTAAGAAAACAACAAAAAGCAGGATTTAACTACGGTGTGCCAGCTCAAACTAGCTCAAACATAGAGGTTTGTCGCTTTAAAAATGCTAATTACGTTTTTGTTAGGGCTTTGTCTTGACGTCACATCCTGAAGAAAGCTTTGCCTTCTACTTTTTGTTGGGACCTGTGAGAGAAAATTATCTCGCAAAGGTAACGAGGTGGGGGGGGAAAGAAGAAAGAGAAACAAGTTACAAACCATGGAAATGTACGAGATTGCTGTTTAGTCGTCTACAATGCAAGCAGACGTGCTTTCACCGTGAATTCATACGAAGACGTTTTTGTAAGTATGCCTTTATCCAGACCTCCACAAGTTGCTGGGAGCAAGTGTATGTCGGATACAGCGTTCTGAGCAAAAAGTGGCGTTTGTTTTGTTATACGGGACACGCTTGTACGGTCGGAGTCTTGTGTATTAGGGGCGTTCGTTGCTTGCTTAGTTGCTCGTGGTACAAAACAAGTGCACACCTGTTGCTTTTGCTTATTCCAGGTACCTCTGGCCTCAACTAGGTACAATTGTGGAGCCAAGGGTTACATTGTTTATTTCTTTGCTTTATTAATATTATTTCAGCTGAAGTCTAGAGACATTGTCTAACCTGTCTTTATATTTCAGACTTTGTAACGGGTTATTGCAGCCCGCACTGGCTGGTCCTGAAACCACAAATAGCAAGTTTAACGTTAACACATAACGTTACAAGCCCACTCACGTTAGCTAACTTTAAGAATGCATTTAACTATTGTGAAAACTCTATACTCTATAGTTTATTTATCCTTAATTGTTTTTTTTTTACACGTCGAATATAACGTTATCCCTGAAAGTATAATACAATTTTAATAACTAGCTTGCTAGCGTAGTAGCATGTAACGTTATCCAAGTTATTTTGAAATGAATTAACTTTAGCCATGAACATACATTTTATATCTATGACTTTATCTGTGTAGCTATCTAATTGTTACGTAACGTCCTGACACTGAACATTTTTAACAGTAGCTAACGAATTGAAGCTCATAGTTAAATTAACGTCAGCACAATGTTAACGTTAGCGTTACGCTATCAGTTATTCTTTTCCCCAGTTGAGCCAACATTAAGCTAGCTTGGGGTAACGTTGTATCCGATGTCTGACTTGTTAGCCGTTTGAACCAATTTCCCAACATGTATCTTAGTGTTTGTCACCTGTAACAGACTTGCAAACAATTCAGTTAATATATTAGTTATGTAGTAATATTAATTGCAATAATGCAAAAAAACGGCACACAGTTTGCAGTTTATATCAGGTATTCATGGTGGATAACTAGCTAGCAACCTGCCACCTGACATTACAACAGTCAACACTGTTACAACAATGTAATACAACTTATCAAGTTTGTGTGGTTCTAGTACACCACCTGAGTACTTATGTGTTTTAATAGGTAGATTTTTTTTTTAATGTTTTTAAATATGTAACAATTATGAAGGCCTGTTCACAAAAACAAAACTAACTTTTTATTTGTGTTACCATCTACTCTCTTGCAGGTGTGGTAGTGTAACTCTTCCCCCATCATGCTGAGTTTCCTGCGCAGGACGCTGGGACGACGCTCCATCCGAAAACATGCAGAGAAAACTCGGTTACGTGAGGCCCAGCGTGCCACGACGCACATCCCTGCTGCTGGGGATGCAAAGTCTATCATTACCTGCCGCGTATCCTTACTGGACGGGACAGACGTCAGCGTTGACCTGCCGGTAAGGAGGGTTGCTTTCCAACCCAATGCTTGTTGATCTTCAGCCATCAACCTACTGAGGCCCTTTTCAGAAAGCAGGTTTGGTAAAAACTCTGAGTTTGTTTAACCCTGAGATGAGGGAAGCTCTTGGTTTTCTTTCTTAGAAAGGGAGTTAAATTAAACCTGAGAGAGAGGGTTAACGCCAACTTAACCTCAGAGTCAGTTACTATGCTAACTGAGCCTGTGAACCTAACTTGGTCGGGAGCAGGTTTTCTTCAAGAAACCTCGGGTTTCTCGCAGTCCCCTCCCTCTGACACAGCGCTG
Source organism: Etheostoma perlongum (assembly GCA_026937815.1). Classification (NCBI taxonomy): domain Eukaryota; kingdom Metazoa; phylum Chordata; class Actinopteri; order Perciformes; family Percidae; genus Etheostoma; species Etheostoma perlongum. The sequence continues at coordinate 11,968,722 of CM049381.1, forward strand.
TTTCATTTCCTCATTTATTTATTCATTCTGTATCATGATTTTTGAACAGACATTCATGGTGTCTTGTAATGGATGTCCTGTAATTCTACTTCAAGTGTGTACTGTTGTGGTGTTCATGCAATCGCTGTCAATTAGGCGCATAACTCTCTGTGTGTGTGTGTGTGTGTGTGTGTGTGTGTGTGTGTGTGTGTGTGTGTGTGTGTGTGTGTGTGTGTGTGTGTGTGTGTGTGTGTGTGTGTGTGTGTGTGTGTGTGTGTGTGTGTGTGTGTGTGTGTGTGTGTGTGTGTGTGTGTGTGTGTGTAATTCCATGATCCTGTCGAGAACACACTTAATCACATGACATGATAGGGCTCCTCACCAAGTGACACAGAGCATAACCTCACTTTCCCCATTGACTCTTCTTAGACAAACACCAAGCTTCTCCTGCGAAAAACATCATGTTTAATTTTGATGTGTAATTTTAGGACTGATTGGATGAATATCTGGATGGTTTTCCCTCGTGTGATCTTTATTTTTGCTCGGCTACTTTGTGTTTCCACATTCTGTTTGTCAAGTCTGCAGCATTCCAATGAGGCCGGTTTGGGAGCTAACGTTTCCGTATGACTCTTATGGACTCTTATCTTATCTTTGGACCTGGTCTGGCATAAATTATAAGTAAGATGTGTCAAAACAAATATATTTTCTTATTACTATATATATTATTATATTACTATATATACGTATTAGTTTAAACTACAAAAGTTGTTGTATTTATATTAAACACTTTCTGCCCTTTTCTCCCTACAACCAAGCCGTGATACGTAGATGTTGTAAATGAAACCAAACAACCAGCTTTGCAGAATTCCTTACCAGCTTATTGAGCACAAATGCATAAACGTGTTTTATTCTGCACGTCTCACAAGTGATGTCACACATCTGAGTCTGCCTTTGTGTGAGAGCAGCTAAATCATTAGTATTGTGTGCATAGAGAGGTTAGACGTATTCTTTCTTCTAGTGGAATGTTATCAGCTTCTCACTCTGTACACCCCCCCCCCCCGCTCTCTCTTCTCAGTTTATGGACTGAAATTATTACTGGAATTTGTACAAGGTTGTTTCACCAGTTTGTTGGTGATTTTTTTTTAAAATGTTTAATTACCTCATTGATGGAGTTACTTAACTTTGCACTAAGTATGCTTTCATGCCTTAAAAGTTCTGTCATTTGTTGTTGCGCTTGAAGTTTTAAAATTCGATTGGACTTCTGAATGCATTCCAGTAGAGCCCTGACCTTGTGTTAGGTTTCAGAATGTTGTCTCCCATCCTCCAGACATACTGTAGGTAGCCTCTGCAGACCCTTCTGTCTTATTGTCCATTTATATCTAAGTGATAGGACATTAACCAAAACACTTCTAGACGGCATCACAGTCAGACAACACAACTGTAGAAGAGAAGAGATCTTGAACTCTTTCTAGTTAAAAATTATAATGTAAATAAACACAGATAACACAGATTCAATCTACCTATGTTTTAGACCCGTGGTTCCCAAAAATATTCACGTCTTTATTCACACTACATTGGGAACCACTGTTTAAGACAACATTCGTCATTGCTGGGCAATATGGAGAAAATGAAATATCACAATACTTTTGACCAAATACCCCATATCGATATTGCGACGATATTGTAGGTTTGACAATTGGTTATTTTCCCAAAATATTTACAAAATGACAATTTCTTCCATACAGTAGAATCTAGAAGCAGTACAGACAAATACCAATTCAATTACATTTTATTTATAGTATCAATTCATAACAAGCGTTATCTCGAGACACTTTACAGATAGACCACACTCCAGAATTTACAAGGACCCAACAGTTCTAGTAGTTTCCTACAGAGCAAGCAACAGTGCGACAGTGGCGAGGAAAAACTCCTTTTAGGCAGAAACCTCGGACAGACCCAGGCTCTTGGTAGGCGGTGTCTGACAACCAGTTGGGATTAGAATGAAGAGTGGCAATAACAGTCCCAAAAAATAGTAGTTTGTAGTAGTTCATGGCATAGCAAGACCTGTTACAAGGCACAGCAGAGCGTAGCAGGACGTAACATGGCATCGCAGGACGTGTAGCGGGACCATGGCGACAGCTGCGGATACTCGTTTCAGCCGAGTATCCGGCTCATCCCTAGCTGCTACCATGATTTTGGAGCCTCCCTGATCCGAGGAAACATGCTGGGCGAAAAGGAACATACGGACTCCGGGGAATGACTCCCCAGAGCTAGGTTAGTAACAAGCATTTCTGGGACATGGATGCACACAAAATGGAAAGATAGAAAGATAGAGGAGAGAAGAACTCGGTGTGTCAAAGGAAGTCCCCCAGCTGTCTAAAACTATTACAGCATAACTAAGAGAGACAGGGTAAAGAGAGGAGCCTGGTCAGGCTAGAACTCTCCCCAACTAGATCCCATTCTCCTGAGCCAGCCCTAACTATAAGCTTTATCAAAGAGGAAAGTCTTAAGTCTACTCTTAAATGTGGAGACGGTGTCTGCCTCCTGAACCCAAACTGGAACCTGGTTCCACAGGAGAGGAGCCTGATAGCTGAACGCTCTGGCTCCTATTCTACTTTTAGAGACTCTAGGAACCACAAGTAACCCTGCAGTCTCGGAGCGCAGTGCTCTGGTGGGGTAGTAAGGTACTATGAGCTCTTTAAGATAAGATGGTGCCTGACCATGAAGAGCTTTGTAGGTGAGAAGAGACGTGCTAAAAATGTAAGACTGAGTATTTTGTCATCAAGGCCTTATATATTTGTAACTGATTTAACGTGAATTATTACTCGTTGAAATGTACTGAGTTTGGTACCAAACCCTAAACATGGAGAACTTCTAGTCTCCCCTTCTAGTTCTCAATGTTGTTGATGTTGATGCTCAGATTAGTTTTGGAGTTAACAAGACTAATGTTAAACAGTTAAGCATGTAGCTCCATCAAAGAGTTTGTATAATGGCAATTTAGAAAAGCTAAACAGTCAATTTAACTCAAGCTGGCATACATTTGAGGGACCCCTAAATTATACCGTGTTTTTATTCTTTAAGATGTTTAGTTGATTGTAAATAGACAACAGAAATCTAAAACTGAATAGTGCTTGTTGACATGCTTTACAGGCTTTCCAGCTGTGTGTGAATGTAAGGCCACCCAAAGTTGACTCCTAGGGATACCTTTGTTTGGCAGCATTCATGTCCAAACATAATTCCACACAGCCATATGATTCACATTCCTTCCCTTAAATGTATTGTCTTTTGTCTTGATCTTTCTCCCCCCCACCCACAGCCACTCACACAGTCACCTCCTCTAAACTCCTTTTCTCTCTTAGATTTGTAGCCCAGAGAAGAAGTGAAAGCTTTCCAAAAAAATCAAGAATCTACATAAACAACCACTACTCAATCTAATTAGTATGTATGCGTGCGTGCTTGCGTGTGTCTATGTGTTTGTGTGTGTTGAAATGGTGTATAGGTTGAAACCAAAATCCAAAATGTATAGGTTTTTGCACTGGTTGAGCAACATGTGAATCATGTCATGTTTAGATACCAAATCCATTCTTTACTGTAAACTTGTCCGTATAACTCTTGCTGATTTTCACATTGTAGTTATCAAAGGTTTACAAAATAGAAACGGCGGATTTTCTTAGTCAATGTGACATTGTGTACAGTGCAACGATGATGGCATCAGGACTCTCTGAAGAATACTTAAGAATAGCAAGCTATGGAGCTGATGAATTGCCGGGACATGTGGTCACTTGACACCTTTTTGTCTTGAACTGGATAAGTGGTGTTTGCAGACTTAACACAGTCACTGTCAACTATTACTTCATTGGGCATGCAAATAACTGCATCACTGAGGACAGACATAAACTTATCTCTTGCAGTGTAATGGGTAAATAGTGGCCCCAAAATTATAGATTAAGGGTTATTATTCCCATTATTTGACAGGTATTAATAAATGAACAGTAATGTCTGTAAAATAATTCAAACCACATTATTTTCCTTCTGTAAATCCCCTAGTCTTTCACCTTTTCTAGACACTGTGTTTTGATCATTTAAAATTGTGCATTATTACAGTAGTTGGTTTAATGGACTTGGAAAATGCCATTGATAAGCTAAATACCTCAATTTGTAACTTGAACATTCTGGCTGTCTGAGACTCAGAGCTGTATGCTCACAGGGAGGCAGAAAGACTGCAAACAACCAAACAATGCTGCAGGCAGTATAACAAGGCTCTGGGTCCAGCACACACACACAAACACAATGAGTCCTTTGTACTCTCTCTCTCCCTGGGTACTGTAGGGGTGCGGTATGCCTTGTCGACTGTGCCAGCTAGCATGGGGCCAGCCCCCCTGAGCTGCCCAGGAGCTCTGTCTGTCTGTCTGTCTGTCTGTCTGTCTGTCTGTCTGTCTGTCTGTCTGTCTGTCTGTCTGTCTGTCTGTCTGTCCCATGCACCTTCACCCAAGCCATAAACTTCTAGAGCACCCATGCCATGTTTTTTTATACATTGTGATTTGTCCTTGATTTCTGTGTGTAAAATTTTGCACAAAGTTTGTGAAATGTACCTTAAAAGTTTTTGATGGAACTAGTGCTGCAATGGACATGCTGAAGTCCTGATGCCAAGAACACCATTAGACTGCATTGAAGCTCAGTGAACTGAGTTTAATAATTTAGGCAGTGTTGTTAATGTTAATTTGGAAAAAGAACCCTACCAAAACATCACTCATACTCTTTGTTAGAATTGCAGATCTTTTCAGCACGAGAACAAATTACTAAAATAATTTAAAGTGAAAAGATAAGGGGAAAAATCCAGATGGAGAAAGGAGCAAAGAAATGCAGCTGCAGACAGATTTAGGATGGCGTATTTTCCTGACATAGTTAAGGGCCCACAGAGCAAGATGATCACATGATGTTCCCAGCCACCCCACTTCCCTCAGCTCCTCTGTCTGGGGGCACTTCAGCCCCCATTACCATGACAACCGTGTGTGTGTGTGTGTGTGTGTGTGCGTGTGCACATGTGAGGATGAGATTTCCCACGCAGTACATAAACAGTAACTGGTACGCCCTTGTCAAAAAGGGCAACACCTACTCAAACTTGGAGTACTTCAACTTCATGTTCATATTTTTTCTTATTTCTCTAATCAAATCCATGAAACATGTATAATAATTAACATTAGTCTTTTGAACTTCTTTAGACAAATCAGATGTATACAGTGGGTACGGAAAGTATTCAGACCCCTTTAAATTTTTCACTCTTTGTTTCATTGCAGCCTTTTTCCAAAAATCAAAAAAGTTCATTTTATTTCTCAGTAATGTACACTCAGCAACCCATCTTGACAGAAAAAAACAGAAATTTAGAAATTTTTGCATATTTATTAAAAAACAAAAACTGAAATATCACATGGTCATAAGTATTCAGACCCTTTGTTCAGTATTTAGTAGAAGCACCCTTTTGATCTAATACAGCCATGAGTCGTTTTGGGAAAGATGCAACAAGTTTCTCACATCTGGATTTGGGTATCCTCTGCCATTCCTCCTTGCAGATCCTCTCCAGTTCTGTCAGGTTGGATGGTAAACGTTGGTGGACAGTCATTTTCAGGTCTCTCAGAGATGCTCAATTGGGTTTAAGTCAGGGCTCTGGCTGGGCCATTCAAGAACAGCCACAGAGTTGTTGTGAAGCCACTCCTTCGTTATTTTAGCGGTGTGCTTAGGGTCATTGTCTTGTTGGAAGGTAAACCTTCGGCCCAGTCTGAGGTCCAGAGCACTCTGGAAAAGGTTTTCGTCCAGGATATCCCTGTACTTGGCCGCATTCATCTTTCCCTCGATTGCAACCAGTCGTCCTGTCCCTGCAGCTGAAAAACACCCCCACAGCATGATGCTGCCACCACCATGCTTCACTGTTGAGACTGTATTGGACAGGTGATGAGCAGTGCCTGGTTTTCTCCACACATACCGCTTAGAATTAAGGCCAAAAAGTTCTATCTTGGTCTCATCAGACCAGAGGATTTTATTTATCACCATCTTGGAGTCCTTCAGGTGTTTTTTAGCAAACTCCATGCGGGCTTTCATGTGTCTTGCACTGAGGAGAGGCTTCCTTCGGGCCACTCTGCCATAAAGCCCCGACTGGTGGATTGCTGCAGTGATGGTTGACTTACTACAACTTTCTCCCATCTCCCGACTGCATCTCTGGAGCTTAGCCACAGTGACCATTGGGTTCTTCTTTGCCTCTCTCACCAAGGCTCTTCTCCCCGATAGCTCAATTTGGCCGGACGGCCAGCTCTAGGAAGGGTTCTGGTCGTCCCAAACGTCTTCCATTTGAGGATTATGGAGGCCACTGTGCTCTTAGGAACCTTAAGTGCAGCAGAATTTTTTTTGTAACCTTGACCAGATCTGTGCCTTGCCACAATTCTGTCTCTGAGCTCTTCAGGCAGTTCCTTTGACCTCATGATTGTCATTTGCTCTGACATGCACTGTGAGCTGTAAGGTCTTATATAGACAGGTGTGTGGCTTTCCTAATCAAGTCCAATCAGTATAATCAAACACAGCTGGACTCCAATGAAGGTGTAGAACCATCTCAAGGATGATCAGAAGAAATAGACAGCACCTGAGTTACATATGAGGGTCACGGCAAAGGGTCTGAATACATATGACCATGTGATATTTCAGTTTTTGTTTTTTAATAAATATGCAAAAATTTCTAAATTTCTGTTTTTTTCTGTCAAGATGGGTTGCTGAGTGTACATTACTGAGAAATAAAATGAACTTTTTTGATTTTTGGAAAAAGGCTGCAATGAAACAAAGAGTGAAAAATTTAAAGGGGTCTGAATACTTTCCGTACCCACTGTATTTAAAACATGACTTCATTAAATTCCCTCAAAACACTTGACTGTAGACTTGTTATGAATAGTCTATTAATTGATTAGTTAAAATGAATTGGCAACTATTTAAAAAATAAATCTTTAGTCATTCTATGAGCAAAAATGCCACATCAGAAGGCCTTATTTATGATTGGAGAAATGACTCCTTCACACACAAGCATTATAAACTGTCAACATGAGGAGCACAGCCATATTGCAGATTCCTGCATTGTGATGTAACCTGAGATTTTGGATGCCAGTTTCTTTAGGTCTCTTGATATATTAACTATCCGCGAGACTCGCCACTGCTTCCTTACCTAGTATTTGCGATGTGCTGTCAGTGCATGACCCTCATTATGAGTATTAATATTCAAAGTGGAAAATATTTTTTTAATATCACTAGTTTACAACTTTTCAGGCAATTTTTACCCAAGTTATGTTTTTTTTGTGTTTCCCTGATCAGAAAAGCCAAAGGTGAGGAGCTGTTTGACCAGATCATGTACCATCTGGACATTGTAGAGAAAGACTACTTCGGACTGCGCTTTATGGACTCGGCACAAGTGCCGGTAAGAATGGAGATACACTTCACACAATCTCTCTTTTTTTTGTTTGGTATAATCATGATTCTTTATTTTTAAATTTTTTTTTATGAGCAAATACAATTGACTTATGAACAATGTTCAAATAAATCTAATGAAAAATGGAAACGGTAATGTTGTTGCTGTGATTGTTGATGCCAGTAACTGTTATAAATTATAACATGTCATGGTAGAGGCTTAGCGATGCGTATCCATGGCTGTGTACAATAAGATAGGCGTGATCTTGTTTTGGGGTGTTGTCCATGTTTTCATCTTTAAATTTTGACTCTTTCGCAGTGTGTTTTCACTTCTTTAAAGTTGATTGGAACATTTTGGTCACCTAAAAATGTCTTGTTTAGTGTTCAATAGCAACTTGCCAACCAAGCTAGCTAGCTTTAGCTGGTAACTTAAGGGGATGATTTTCTGTGTACTCCTGTACATGTGCATGGTCCAGGTTAACCTAATGGCAAAAATAGCTTCAGCCAGGTGAAACCTCTCTATTGAGTTTAGCTTAGCGCAGCACCATTGAAACCATAGACAACACCGGCTTAGCCGCGTCATCCTCCCTAGCCGCAGTACTGCTATTTTACATTTTACCGTTTTGGGCAGTCCTCTCTGCAGCTGTTCACAGCCAGACTTCAGATTTCAGTCCAAAACCCTATTCACCCATTTGAAGGAGCGCTTTAGGCGGGGACTTTCCCTGTCAGTGAATGGGCTAAATGGATTGGTTATGGAACTCTTGTCAGCTCTTGGAGTCAGGCTGTGCCCTGAGACAAACCGTTTTAAGTCATTGGTCTGCTAGTGACCCTGTACTTCACCCGGATCCTCTGTGAAGGCCGTGGAAGGAGGGATAGATTGTGGGAGGATGTAATGGAAGGGAGGGACACTGAGGAGAGTGGTTGAGGTAGAGAGACAAAAGGGTGGGAGAGAGAGCTGAAGTCATGAGAAAGAGGAAGGGGGAGGGCGGTGATAAGGAATGTGGGGGAGAGGAGGCTAGAGAGTGCTGTGAGTTCCTCTGTTATCTCTCTCTAACTTATATATGCACACACACCACCACTACCGCCTTTCCTTGAAATGTTTCATGCCTCATAGTGCCTAAACTTCCAAGAAGAATTACAGCACAGAACAACACATAAAGGACCTCCCAGAATGTATTAACATAACTGTCCAATGTTTTTTTTTAAATTTAAACGAAAGCAGGTATAATTGTTGTGGAGAAAATACACTATAATGTAAGATACAATTGCCACGGGTGTTGATTTTCTTTCTAAATTTAACCTTGTCTTTACATTGTTGAAGCTGCTGTTTTTAAAAAAAAATGTTATCCCTTTTATGTTGTTTCAGCACTGGCTTGATGTCACAAAAAGTATCAAAAAGCAAGTGAAAAGTAAGTATACAGAGGGCCTACATTTCTCCTTCCCAAACATGCATAATTACTTGTTATATATCAAAGCATCCTATAAAAACAAACTTCTGTATCATTAGACAGAAGTGTAAATTCTGTCTAATGATACACTTTGTGTTTTTGTGAGTGTAAGTGCATTTGGTGCATCTATTCTTTAACGGCAAGTTCACTAAAAAGATATGTTTCTTATCACATACTATATGACTGTTAAGCTTAATAATATTTTATGTCATTTTTAATCTGTCTTTTAGTTGGCCCACCATACTGTCTTCATTTGAGAGTTAAGTTTTACTCCTCCGAACCCAACAACCTGCACGAGGAGCTTACCAGGTGAGGGAAGCCAGAAACTTTAAACTTTTCAGCATGCGTTCTCTCAAACTTGCATTTTAAAAGCTTTGTTAAATAGGTCTTTTTAGGTTTTTTATTTTGTAAATCTGTAAAACTCATATACCTCCAAAGAAAGTAAATAAATCATCCTCTAATTTAAGTAAGTACTTTTTGGGATATTTATCCATTGGTTCAAAAACTAAAGTTGTCATTTCCCTTGGTTAATGCCGGTTGATGTGGATTGTTGTTTCTGTATCATATCCCATAGAACTGACGAATTTGGTCACTTTTCATTGCTATAATTAACTGTATTTTTTTCTTCAGATACCTATTTGTGTTACAGTTAAAGCAAGACATCCTCAGTGGCAAGTAAGTCATTTCCTGCATTGTAACTTATAACTGCCATCCACCTCAATGAAGTACTATGAAGAATTGTTTCATCATGGTGTCATGGCACACCAAATAAATATTCCTTGAGAAACCCAGACACACAGAGAGATAGTTAACTTGCCATAACATTAAACATATTACAACGGTTACATATTTTGGAAGTTAAAATTTTAGTTGTTGCCAATTATCTAAATTGTAGAAGCCTTCAAAACAACAAAGCATAGTTTACACTGCTAGAAAATCCCTGAAAATGGTCCTTATGATAAAACATAAGCAACACTTATCCACACTATTAAACATCCTAAGAACATTAGATGTTTGACTCTGTAGTCCATTGTACCTGCTCCCATGTTTGTTCAACCCATTTGGAGTGGTTATCAGTCTAATTGTTCAGAGCTTGCCACAGGGTAAAAACACACAAATTCACTCATTCCTCTTAAACGTTGATGAGATGATATATTGATGAGTACTGATGAGTTATAACCCAGTGCCCCCAATTATACTATAATTTCACACAACTAACTTTTGAATCACTTGACCAAGACAATAAACTGTATTGCCTCTCCTTATCAGTTATTATCCCTTTAAACATGAGTTGTTGTGTTGGTAGTCACGGGCATGTTACTATAAGAGGCTTACCGGATTACATGTTTGACAATAGAATTATTAACTGTAATCAGTAAATGGACTGGGAATAAAAGTATGTTTTTAATACCACAAAAAATTGTTTGCATTGTTTGGCTGAATAATAATAGGAAGTGGTAAAGACAAGTAGGCCTGAGTGATCATTAGGTTTATTTATATTACTGTGGCTGACTCTTACTATGTATGTATTTTCAGGCTAGAATGTCCATTTGACACAGCGGTGGAGTTGGCTGCCTTTTCGATACAGGGTAAGCACCGCATGTATCCAGGATTCTCTGTGTGTTTGGTAGTTGGGATCACGTCTGTAATAGCTGCCATTATTTTGTGTGTTGCAGTGCACACTCCTTCGAGAGTTGAGATTAATACTGTGATCACTGCTCGAAAAGGCCTGTATTGTAACAAAATATAGCATGTTCCTATACCAGTTAGTGTGGTGGGAGTCAGACAAGCATTTGTCAGTTTTAGGTTGGAGCATGGCACACTCGTATACCAAAAGGCTGGTGATTTTAAATATGCAGTGTCTAAGAGCTACTTTCTGTCTATCCACATAGCTTGAATCTGTTACAACCCTCCCACATGCCCAAAAGACAATTCTACCAAGCCCGAAACTTCTTTTGTAACTGTTGAACCCATAAAGTAATGTCCCCACATCTTACTTGAGCTCTGTCTGAACAAGGTTCTCACCAGAGCCATGTTCTCACTAGCCCAGCTTCAGGAGGATACCCTTGTCTCTCTGCTCCACAAGAGTCTTCCTTTATCTTTTCAAAGCAGTCACCTTCTGTGACTGGCTCCTGGCACCATAGCTGCCATGGGCTCTGATGCACATAAACCCCTCCTCTACAATGAGACTACAAAACAAAGAGAAGCGTAACTTTGGGTAACTGCAAACAGGCATGTGGCTGAGTACTTTCCTGAATTCCCATGGGGATAAATAAAGTATCTTGTCTTATCCTATCTATCTATCGATCGCTTTTCCCATTCTACATAAAGGGGGAAAACTCTGAATTTCAAAAGAACTTTTTGAATTGAGCCATTGCTCTTCTGCTTTAAAGAGCGAGCCCATTATTATTAATATTGTTGTTATTATCCGTATTATGAGTATTGTTATTAATATTTAGGTTATTGATTTATTTTATTAATCTATCTTACCACTTTGGCTAAAAAACGAAATGGAGAAAATACGTTTTAAATTAATTTTATTAAATTTTTCTTAATGCTGTACCTCCCTCCTCTTCATTTAGTACTACTGTCAGTCAAAGGTCTGTGTAACAGCAGAAATAGTATCTTCTTTTTTCTGGCTATATGTACTTAAAACTTTCAGTCAAAAAGTTTAGAGTAGGAAAGCTTGGTGTCTATTTCCATATCTACTTACAGTACATTTAAATATGCACTAGGAGAAGACATTTATTGGGCTTTCTCTTTACCAAATGTTGAATGGTAAAGAGCCCATACATATGAACTACACATATTTACTGTTTCTCATGGTTACAAATGCACAATTAACTGCAAGAGCAATATAAAGAGTGCTGCTTCAGAGGAACAAAGTTTCAAACATTTATGGAATGGGATTGCGTGCAGAAACTCTTTAACACACACAGACACACACACACACACAGTCACTGTGGGGTAAATGCCAGCTCATTAGTGCTCCATCCTCTTTGGAGGCCCCCTAATCCAGCACACTTTCTGTCTTCTCTCTTTTCTTCGGTTGAGCTTCCTCCCTTAATTTTCATTTATTCCGAATTATTTTTTTGTTATGTTCACTAACAATTGCCGGGATAGGGATAGCATAAAATTATCTTTTCTCTCCTCTTCTATATCCCGAGGCTATGCTCATAGATGGACTAGCTAAACAGTGAGGTCATATAGCTACCCAAAGACTGCAAAATAAAACCAAGGTGTTTCAGTCTATCTGCCCTAATTTTCAGTACCAAAGATAAGGTTTTTCTCAATTTCCACTTTGTCATCTTTCTATTAGGGTTACTTACTGCCACAGTATCAGGCACTCTTCCTGGTGTCCTGGTGAGCCTATGCTGCTCAGAGTGTGAATTCATAAGTATGCATGTCTGTGTTTTTTCAGCTGAACTAGGTGATTGTGACCCATTAGAGCATAATCTGGAACTGGTATCAGAATTTCGCTTTGGCCCCAACCAGACAGAGGACATGGAGCTAGCGATATACAACAAATGGAAGGAATGCAGGTACGCATTTGACTATAACTAAACTACTGCATGTATGGACAGTCAGTTAAACTTATTATCAATGATGAGGAATGCATTTACAAATTGGCCACAGGTAGCAGATATCTTATGCTAATAAACGGATGTGCTTCATTCTGTAGTCTGTTTGTTGTGTGGGCTTGGGTTGGGCAGTTACCAGCAACACTGCATAAATCCTTTTTTTTTCATCCTTTCAGCTTGGAGCTGCAGTTATGTTTTTGATCATGCAAACATTTATTTCTGTTGTGTTTTCTTCTCCTCCTTTCTTTCTCTCCTCTCCTTCAGAGGTCAGATGCCATCCCAAGCTGAAATTAATTACCTGAATAAAGCCAAGTGGCTAGAAATGTATGGGGTGGACATGCATATGGTCAAGGTAACTGACGCACACTCTTTCTCACTAGCACCAATCGGAAATGTCCATGAAAAAGGGAGTGAAATGAATGTGCATAAAAACATAAATATGTGAAAGGGTCAATATTTGTCTCTTTTCATATCTACCCTGCAGGCAAGAGATGGTAATGAGTACAGTCTGGGGTTGACACCAACTGGAGTTTTAGTGTTTGAAGGAGAAACAAAGATAGGGCTCTTCTTCTGGTATGTTTGGTTATATTCTCATTTACTGAAATATTAACTTAAATGCTTTATAGAAACACCTTTAAGTTTTGATCATTCTTTCTTATGTGTGTTTGATTATTTTTTTATTTTTATTTTTTAAATTTTTTTTTTTGAAACTATTGCAGGCCCAAGATCACTTGTCTGGATTTCAAGAAGAGCAAACTGACGCTTGTTGTAGTGGAGGATGATGACCAGGTGAACATTTGCACACACAAGATACTCCCCATGTGGTGGAATGTTGAAAATAGTAATCCCTTTTGATAACAGTATATTGATGACCCAATCTCAGTGTTCCCGTCATACAGTACCTTTTGAACGTGCTGTGCTTAACACACTGTTACAAGTAGGAGCATAAAAATGAAAAACATACCTAAGTGTATAACAAATTCAATGGAAATAACTATGTATGATAGTCTGAAAGAGTGCCTACTGTTACCGCCTTATGTAATTATATAGCTTTTGTTTGTTAATTGTGTAGTAAGCTGTCATTCACAACCAACATGAGCATGTAAACATGAACATCTAACAGTACTGCAGTGAATGACATTAGCTGCTGTCCTTTGTGAAGTGTAAAATATTAAATATTTGATACTTAAAAACTATGAATTGTGTAAAAAAAAAAAAAATATGAAACGGACCCAATCGCATCTATGCTCATACAAAAATCAAACAAACAATGCTGCCAATTGCTGACATGACGGGGAAAAAGTATTCCTAAAACATTTGTTTCAAGTAGTGTCTGAGGCCTAAAAGAGGCTGGTTCCAAATGAAACTGGGCTTATCATTGTACTACCCAGAGGCTAGTGTATATGAGAGAGAAGGAGAGTCTGTTTATGTCCATCCTGGAGGTCTGTGAGTGAGGTTAATAAAGTAGCCTGCCCCTTCTGGTATTTCTGGTATGCACCATTCTCTTACACAGAAACATGCACACACAGTTCTTGCCTCCCAACTCTTGTCAAACATTTATGTGCTGTATGCTAGTCTTTTCACCACAATGAATTTACTTGAATTCTCTATCAAGATGCTTGTTTGTCAAACACACATTGCAGGAGCTTCAGTGATTACTCCAAAAGAGAGAAGGCTGACTGGCATGTCTGCCTTCTAACTGTGGATTGAGGAAGCTAAGCAGTCACATCCAAATTGTTTCTAAATTTTTAGGAACAGGTGGCAATTTGGAATGTTTGTCTGTGAGCTTGTGTGTGCTTCTGTCTCTCTGTTTAGGCAATACATATGTCTTTTGTCATTACTATTAGAAGTCTTTTGCTTTCTAGTTCAGTGTGGTGGTTGGGTCCTACTGACAATAAATTGGTACAGGTCTCTGTGCAAAATTTTGTTTAGACTCAAAAGGGCATAGGAGGACCTGGCATCAGTGTGGTAATGAGCAACACAGTCAGTTAACCAGTAACAATGCCAAATAATACAGACGTAATAGTGGCTCTGTTACGTGAACAGCCTTCTGACTTGGAGGCAGCCATGCTTGTTAAGATTTTGAAGGGCTTACATATTTTGCCTCTCTTTTACTTTTTCTCCTGCCACAGAGAAATCTACTTGTTACAAGCAAGTATCTCCTCACTCTTGTAAAGCTGAAGTCAACTGGGCATATAGTGTTTAAATGTGCCGGTTTATATTTAATGGTTATTTTTGTGTCATGCATACTGCATTGTTACTGTGATATTATTAGGGGTTTTTGGGCAGAATTTAGATTTGATACTTCAGCGAGAAATACAGATATACTGAGGGAGCACCTGTACACCGTAGTACATTCATTCTTCACATATTAGTTTCCTTCCACAAGCAGGAGCTAGCACATGAGCTTTGTTTTACTGAAACTATGTTGGCTAGGACTGAAGGAATTTCATATTACTCTTAAGTGTGGAATTTGATCTTAACTGGTGGCTGACACTGTGCAATTGTGGCACATTCCTCTCAGTCTGTATCTGTATCACCCAAATCTAACCACCCAAATCTAACCTTACTCTAATCGTCCCCCAGGGCAAAGAACAGGAGCACACTTTTGTCTTCAGGATGGACCACCCCAAGGCCTGTAAGCACCTCTGGAAGTGTGCTGTGGAACACCATGCTTTCTTTAGGCTGAGAGGGCCCGTACATAAGAACTCTGCACGCTCTGGATTCATACGCATGGGATCACGCTTCAGATACAGGTAACAGACAGATGTACTTGCAGGTCAAAGGGTTAAATATGCTTTTAGGGCTGACCTAAATGCCTCGACCATTGCCATGGTAATCAACCTCCAAATCAGTATTTGAATGCTTTATTTTTGTTGTTGTTTTTCTAAGTAAAGTAAAGTAAAGTAAAAAAAATCCCACATGCAATAAGGATTAGTATTCCAACATTATTCATTATGCATCAACATGAATTATTATTAGTTATTATTCTCAGACAGATTTGTCCTATGTATGTGGGTACCAAAACTGAGATCGATCGAACATGTCAGCTAGTTCAGTTCGTTGCCTGCATGTTTTTTCCGTGGTTGCTAAAGTTTTTTAAGATAAATCTAAATATTTAAGCTCTGTTACGTTCCTATGTCAGTGCTCTGATTTAAAGGGAAACGTTTCTACCTGATTCTGTTTCCACCACAGCGTGGACAGTATGTGCAGAGGAATGGTGCCTTTCATTACCCTCCATCCTTGTTTGAATAATTCTCACATAAGCTTTGAAGCCCCAGAAATGGTATTTAGGGCAGCCCTAGATTCTTTTGAATTAGGCACCTTTTTTCTTGACTGATTGGGTTGCTACTCAAGGGTTGCAGTATCCGTTTGCATCAAATACAGTGCAATATTAAATTTGCTTAATAAATTCTGCATTCAAAGCCCATGGCAACCGGAAGAATACAGATTTTTGTTTCTTTTAATGTGTAGTCTTGTAGAACAACATTTCAAGTGTATCAAAACATGTGGTGTGGTCAGCGTGAGCATTCTCGTGTGCTGTGGGCTGCATATCCTGAGTAGAGTGCGGATCGGGCCGGATTTTTCTGTCCGAGCCCGGCCCGCGTCCGACAGAGCAGTAACCGAACCCGACCCGAGCCCGACAGGCATTAAGATATTTCTGTCCGAGCCCGACCCGAGCCCGACACAGTTAAAGCGCATCAATGCACAGCTGACTTTCCTTCGTTTTCAATAGTTTTAAAATGTCCTGCGGCCAACTTCTTTTTAACATCTTCCATCGTTGCGCTGCCACATGGAGCTTAATACGCACGTCTTTCGTTGTCACAGCACACAGGAAGACGGATGTTAGGGTAATATTTGACATTTATTTTAAGCTGTTTTAAATTCAAAATGTTCAATGCCTTATCGCGCTGATGTGACCGAGCCCGACCCGAACCCGAGCATCCTTTCTAAAAATCTGTCCGAACCCGGCCCGACCCGTCGGGTCCCGTCGGGTCCCGTCGGGCTCGGGTCGGGTATCCATCCTCTAATCCTGAGCAATAGTGACTTCTATCTGACAGAGAAATGCAGTTGAGATTAGAGTGGGGAACAAATGCAGCTGGGCTTGCTTTAAAAGAAGTCTTGGGGGGGGGGGATGGGAAATGCTATAGAGTTAAGTGACACAAATTTAGAGAGCCATGTGTTTGTTTCTGTACCGAGTGTTTGAACATACCGACAGAGATAATCCGCACTGTATCATTATCTGGACATACAAAAAAGCGTGTGTACACACAAATACCTGCAGTGGTGCAAGACAGGCACTCAATGTCAACATGCCGCACTAGCCAGCTAGTTTCCTACTGTGTGTGTGTTTAAACATTACCCAGTTGGATAAGCATTGGCAGTAATGTTTGTTTTACACAGAGGTTCCAAGGTTTGTTGTTAATAGAAGGTTATCGCTTTGATGGGTCCAGAGTTCAGGAGGGGTCACCGCTGTGGCTTTTTGTTTTTTGGACTATTTGATTTACCCAAAATCCTTAGGAAAGGTGTCTTGGATTTAATGGTTTGGCCTGCATTGATCAGTGTTACCATTAGTGTATATCCTGGGACCAAATAGATGTCCTTGCAAGTTTAAAATAAATTTGTTGTGTTTTTGTGACTAGTGGAAAGACAGAGTATCAGACAACCAAGGCCAATAAGGCAAGGCGGTCATCTTCCTTTGAGAGAAGGCCCAGTCGACGTTACTCCAGAAGAACAATGCTGAACAGAGGTGAGGTCCGCACTCACACAGTCACATAATGGCAAAGCCCATGTGAAGAGAGAGAGAGAGAGAGATAAATACATACTAAACATTCTATTGTCTATTGTTTGTGTTTTTACAGGAACATTCCATCCCCAGGAGTGAGTACAGTGATCCTTTCCTTGCTTTAATTTAGGGTGATCAAATCCACATCAGTTGAACTGTAGAAATTATATCAAATTATATTCATTAATTCTTTTTTTGGAAATGAAAATTGTCAAGCTTTTTGTCATGTATATGTATCTAAAGTTATCAAGTACTGTTCATTCAGTTACACCAAAGGGCCTTGCCTTGCCTTGTAATCTTGTGTTTGTGTGTGTGTGTGTCCTAATTTCAGTGGTAGTTTTAAGCTGTCATGGGACCAGTTGACTTAAAGCATTGTGATGATTAATGTTCCTATGACTTTTCATCACAACTGATTGGACAGGCTTACACTCTAACAGTCCATGTCCTTTTGAGGCAATAAAACATTTCCAGTATTTAAAGCTGTGTCGAAAGGACATAGCATTGCTGCTTTAAAATGATGGGGATTTGCAAATTGGCTAATGGACAACCTGGTAGACTTGAATTTAAAAAGAGCATAAACAAGTATTGTGATGAATTTGACCAAACTGTACATTTGTATTGCCCCCAACATGTGATTCATGTGTCACAGCCTGAAGGCTAGCCACAAACTACAAATGTCTTTGTGTGATTCACCACCCATTTATTTACAGTATAAATCTTATACATACATCTATACAATATTAAGAATTCTTTAAAGATGTTTGCTATTTGTTCTTTAAATAACATGTCTGTGTCTTTCTTTGCTCAGTGTTCTTTCCTCGGGTAATGGAGTCAGCTCTAGCAAAGGTAACAAGGTGAGGAGCAAAGTTGCTGTGTGGCTTTTAATCTTACCTCCATTATACAGGATAACAAAACGGAGTATAGAATCAGAATCAGCTTTATTTGCCAGGTATGAGGACACCTACAAGGAATTTTGCTTTGGATCATATTGCTCATTATGCGCTTACTCATATAAAACAAACAATATATACAAAGCAACACACTTAGACAGGTTTTGAACTCCGAAATGAGACCAAAAGTAAGCGAGTAGGACTACAGGGAAGGGTACAAGACCGGTAATGTAGTTGTTTTCACATTGAACATTCTCACTATCTTCCAATATCATTCTTCTTTGTGCCAATCTCTGCACCACTGTAATGTATAGTTTCTCTTTCTTTGGGCCAGGCTTCTCCCAGTAGAAGTGCCTGGTCAGCTGTGCCTGTGGTCAACCCAGTAGCTACTTCTGCCTGTGCACCGATGGAAATTGAGGCTCTACCCAGGAGTCCTGGAGGAGAAAAGAGAAGGTTGGTATATTAATATTTGTTTAAATACGCTCCAGCCTGTAGTAGTCCTGAAGAGGGTAAGCCTTATAGAGAATGGATAGTTTGGGGCAGGCTGAAGTAGATAGCTAGATGTGTTTTTCATGGACTAATGCCATGAGAGTGGCTTAACATGGATTATCCACCTGTGTTGCTGTGACCAGGTAATGCAGGGAGGAAGGAGGGAGGGAGGAAAGTAGAGTGTTTTTTTTTTTTTTGTGTACCAGCATGTCAATTCCATGCTTTGCATGTTCTATTTTTACGAGTGTGCATGCAATAAGAGTTATGCCCTTGTAACAGGTACTAGGAAGTAATCTCAGAAACACCATGGCTGGAAGGAGGTAGTTACTTTTGTGTCTGCATGCATTTGTTTGTCTTAGAAGAGTGCAGAACATAGCAGAAGACTGTAATGCAGATTCAAGCTCAAGAAAGATGGACTCAGACTGCGAGTAAATAGCCAACAGAGACAGGCAGTGAATATATGAAGAGGTAGACATACTCTGTAAGGTTTCTGCAGTATTGGCTTTAATTTGGTTGAATTTGTTTTTGATTTAATTTTATGAATTTGTACATAAACTGTCCTAGTACTCAGCTCACTTATTCTCAAAACCACACGTAAAGGTACTGACACACCACGGACACAGTCAGCCGTTGGTTCAAGTTGTGCTCATGGTAACCATCCGTCCTCCTTGTTTTTGTGGTGTGTCCTACACAGGCCACTAGGAATCACTCTCATTGGCTGTTTAACTTGAGCAAATTAGTGCACAAGAAGAAAAATGGAAATGAGGAAAGCAACAAATCACAGAAATCAAGAGAGCACACACCGGAGGCTCTTCTCATTTACATCTTTATCTCATCTTGTCAATCCTAATACATAATAAGGCTGTCAAAACTGGCCAAAAAAGATTTTGACTATTCAAAAATCTATTTTTGCACATTATTTCATTAAGAGGGCAAATGTTAGCCATATTGCGTCGTCTGATGTGTTCCTGGCGGGGAGTGAGGTTGAGGGACCGTAGACTCTGACTGATTCGGGCAAACACTGTTTTCTTGTATGTATCATAGAAATGGTTTGTATATGTGCTTTTCCTTTTTGAATGATGAATAGATTACTGCTGCCTGATGGCATGAAGAATAATTTCTTTTCATGCAGCCGCAGAACGTATGTACTAGTTGATCTTTGCTGTGTTCACTTGCAACTTTTTGGCTGAGACACAGGTGGCGTGAGGCCACGCCACAGCCAGCCTTTGTCGACCCTAGTTCTTTGACGTTTGCCTAGTGTGTCAGCACCTTAATACCTTTTTTTTAATGTTGTTTGTAGTTTTCTTTCTCATAGCTTATTGTTTCCTCTGTTACGATGTACTTCTGGCTCTGATTCTTCAGTCAGAGTTGCTGCCTCTGAGCAGTGTCTATACATAGACATTGTTTTGGATAAACCTGCTACATGTGTTTTCATGTGTTGTGTGAAGCTTGTCTGTGTGAATGAACAAGCCAATATACATACAAATATGTATTTATGAAAGTATGCACCCACCTTTGTTATAAACCTGCAATGTTCCCCTGTGTGTTCCAGTATTAACATGTACTGAGGACAAATTGGTCTTGTGTGGAGGCAGGCCAGGTAGGTACGATCAAACACTTCACCTTGCCATTGCTCTGGCTTTAACCAATCACTCGCTGTGCAGTGGCGGGCTTTCTGATTTTGGCTTTGGAGATGGGTTTTCTTGCTCCTGAGATTTGCTGTCTGTCTACTTTTGATCAGCATGACATGCCAACCCAATCGGTAAAGGAAATGAAATGATGATTTTTTTTTGTTGTGCTGTGCTGGTGTCTAGTTTTGGGCATCACGAAGCAGTGATGATTAGCTTTGGATTGGTTCTGTTCAAGACTTTGGTGCATTCCAGTGTGTAGATGTCTTTACTTTAAGTCATCTAATGTCATGCTGTGCATCCTGTGAATCACCAACTCTTCTTTAAACCTGTATTTATCTTCTAAATTGTAAACTGGTTCACAAGATATTCTAACAATAATATTAGAATATTTGAGGATGAGTGCAAGTTTGTTTGCCAATCAGCTTATGGCCAAAATAATTAGTGATGCTAAGGACTTCTCAGGTTTTTAGAAGTGAGACTGTAAGAAAACAATACTTGGCTACATTTCTTTTCCCCCCAGTTTAAAGTAGGTGCTCTTACTTCCTGATCAGACTATTCTGGCTTCTGGTGAACAAAGCTCATTCAGATTTACAGCTCAGGCTGATCCTGCTTCTAGTAAAGTACATTTCTGGTCAGTTGTACTGAGAGGATTGCCTATGATTCATGCAGGGGCACTTTTTTTTTTTTTATGTATTCTGTCGAAAAACAGGATGCATAGACACCATGTTGGACGGTGCCTAGGGTTGGGTGAATTGGCCAAAATTGTCTATCCCAATATGGATCATTTATTTTATTTAAAATTTACTATTTTTTTATATATATTCCTGTGTGAACTAAATACTTGACTGAATAAAAAGTACAGAGTATCTTCTCATTTTATTAAGAACTATAGTTTAAATTGAACATAACGTGGAGGGATCTGAATGCTAAGTGTTGTCCAAATGAAGTTAAATGTTGCCATAATGCAGTTCAGCCAATGGTTTTGCGCCATCGCAATAGAAACAATATCAAACATTATATATGACAAGCAATTTGATTTTATTGTGACAGAGACTGGGACTCCAGGTTAGTGAGATTCTGACTGAGCAGCAAGATATGAATTCAATTGTGATTCTGTGAGAATTTACAGATCCAGTTTCTCTTTTTTTAATCTTTCCCTTAACGTTTAAAGGAATCTACATGTATGTGTGTGTTCAAATATGGCTTTCGGAAACAAAATAAGAATAAAATATGAATTGCTAAACAGAGTTACGCAGCACAGTGGGCAGGAGTCATTCATGATGCGTAATATCGCAAACATCTCTCTGATAAGGGCAAGGATGATTGGGAATGTCTTGCTGCTTGCCATTCATACTACTATGTGCTAACGTTAGCACCATCAAGCCGCAATGTTTGCCGCGAATGAATGCAGAATGCTGCCGAATCTGTTGCCCAGATTGTTTTGCCATGCCCAGATTGTTTTGTGGTAGCTCAGTATTGATAACACGGCCATGTTTTCAAGCCTTCAGAAACTTATCGAATGATAAAAAAAGAAGTTATTGTGTATTTTATCAGCACAAGCTATCATACTGAAATGACGTCAGAGTTCTTGTTGTTGTCCTGTCAAGCCATGGCAACAGTTTACAGCTGGCGCATTGGACAGGAGGAGACTATACCACTAATACATCAGACTAATCCTTGGCGATCTTCCCTTTCTCCTCCCTCTTTGTTCTGCCTTGCATTTAGTTCAATGTTACTGTTGATTTTGCATGGAGAACTTTAAACCCCAGCTTTTCTCCTGATATAAACAGTCATACTCTATTTCTCTGCCTGTCGTTCTCCAACTTTACTAAGCCAAGAAAGGAATACAAATAAATATGCTTAAGCCTATTGCTCATACATGTTAACTTGTGATATGATGCCCTAATGCTGATAATATAATCCAAATATTATATACTGAATATATATACTGTTGTGTTAGAAAATAATAGCAGTACAACATCACTAACCTCATTAATCATATTTTTTGGTAGAAGGGATAGTTCTATATGGCAAATAATATACTAGTAAGTGTTGTAGAGTCATAGAAAACCAACAGACCCAACAGTCATGACATGCATGCCGCTCATTCTGTGTAATTGAATCTGTAATTGAAAGGGGAATGTTCAAAATAATAGCAGTGTTGTGTTCAATTAGTGAGGCGATTGATTCTGTGAAGAAACAGGTGTCAATTTGGGCCGATATTTAAGTAAGGAAGGAAGCTAAAGTTGTGCATGTTGGTTATAGTGTATTTCACACTGAAATACTCAACAAAATGGGTCGTTCCAGACATTGCTTTGAGGAATAGTGGGCTTTGACTTATAAGTGGATTGGAGAGGGGAAAACATATAAAGAAGTGCAGAAAATTATAGGCTGCTCAGCCAAAATGATTTCAAATGCCTTGAAATGTCATCCAAAGCCTTAACGACAAGGGAAAAAATGATCAGCTACCATTCGAATGGATCAAAGAATAGCCAAAATGGCAAAGGCTCAACCAATGATCAGCTCCAGGAAAAACAAAGAAGACTTAAAGTTACCTGTGAGTACTGTTACGATCAGAAGAAGGCTATGTGAAGCAAAGCTATCAGCTAGAAACCCCCGCAAAGTCCCATTGCTGAAAAAAAGACATGTACTGAATAGGTTGAAATTTGACAAAGGACACATTGACTGGCCAAAGGAGAAATGGCGCAACGTTCTGTGTACTGCAAAATTGTTCTTTTGGGGTTTGTCCGACAACCCCCATGCACTGAATTCCAGCCACAGTGCACTGTGAAGACAGTAAAGCATGGTGGAAACATCATGTTATGGGGATGTTTCTAATACTGTGGTGTTGGGCCTATTTCTCACATACCAGGGATCATGGATCAGTTTCAATGCATCAAAATACTTGAAGAGGTCATGTTGCCTTATGTTGAAGAGTAAATGCCTTTAAATGGGTCTTTCAACAAGACAATGACCCAAAACACACCAGTAAGCAAGCAAAGTCTTGGTTCCAGATGAACAAGATTGATGTTATGGAGCGGCCAGGCCAATCCCCGGACCTCAGTCCCATAGAACATTTGTGGGATGACATCAAAAATGCTGTTTCTGAGGCAAAACCCAGTAATGCAGAGGAATTGTGGAGTGTAGTTCAACCGTCCTGGGCTGGAATACCTGTTCACAGGTGCCAGAAGTCGGTCGACTCTATGCAACACAGATATGAAGCAGTTCTCAGAAATAATGGTTATGCAACTAAATATTAGTAAAGTGATAAAATAATAATCCAAATAAAGCAAACCTTTGAGACATTTTTCAGTTAAACAGTAAATGTTTGTTTGTAAAGAAAAATGCAAATACTGCTATTTTTTTGAACAACCTAATATTCATTTTTCTAAACTTTCTGTAAAGGTAGAACACAAACTTGATCACTTTTGGTCATGCTGAATGTGCAGTGTTCCCAATGCATTGGTATTATGGAATTAAAAGCTATTCTAAGGATTTTCAGCATTATTCACTTATTTAAAGTCACTGCTATTATTCTTAACACAATTGTGTATGTATGTACTGTGTGTGTGTGTGTGTCTGTGTGTGTGTGTGTATATATATATATATATATATATATATATATATATATATATATATATATATATTTATTTATTTATTTATTTATTTATTTATTCAGTGCATGGGGGTCGTCGGACAAATATATATATATACACACACACACACAGTAATGCCAGATCATTCAGAGTGCATTACATTTCTTTACCAAGTGGAAACAGTTAACCAATAATGTTCAGCATCAAACAGTTCTGAACCAAAGTGAAATGTTAACCAATACTAATTGAACAATTGTAATTGGAAATGTTTGAAGTTTTTTTTAAACGTTCATTTTAAGGAATCAGCAAACTCCTGTATTCGCTCTGTTTTAAGATGCCATGTACGGCTGTGTCTGTATCTGTTGCCTTCTCTCTGATCCTTTCCTGTAAGATACTCCACTTCTTCATTCTTTTCTCTACTCATCAGACGTGAGAGTAGATAACTCTTAGATCATTAATGCCATTGGAATAAATGCATCACATTTTATTCTCCATCGCTAACAAAAGAGTTTATGGAAAAAAAATGAAGGTCACAAGTTCATCTGCTGGAAATCTAGTCAAAGATCATCAGCTTAGTCACTGTTTTACAGTAGCAATGGGAAACTGTATGCTCCCTTGCCTCTTGTGCTCCCAGTGGAGCTGTCATCGTGAATTACAGCTTCTGGCTCAGGGTCTCCAGCACTGAATATATAAACGCAGATTTGACATAGGCCATCAGACCTCAGTCACTGGAAGTGAGAGTCAGGTCACTGTTTCTCCAGAGACCTCCAGTCCACTTCACTTAACTTAAGTGAATATGTCACAGCACATTTAAATGCACGCTGGTGTACAGTGTAGCAGAAGCAATGTACCATAAGTTACATGGCTTATTCAGTATCCTGGCACTGCCAGGCTATCGCAACCTTGAATGCCTTATTTATTTATTCATGTTGTTTAAGTCCATTAAAATCACATTTTAAGCATTTCTCCTTGCCAAGCCTTTAAAAAATGGATTTCCTATGACAACATTTTTTAGTTTGAAAGCAGAAATTAAATCCTCAAGGAACCCTGTTTTTCATACATGCAGGGACAGACCCCAGTGTTAGCCTACATGTCAAGCCATATGCAAAGAATCACATTAATTATTAAAAAATTAAGCTTTTTTCTCTCTGACTCATGTTGTCAGCTGCCCCAATTTTCTTCCGCTTCTACCCTCTTCCTGTTTTCTTTATACCTGTTATACTAGCTGTTTCTGTGTTATTTCTCTCCTTCATTCATTTGCATATAATCTCCCTCTCCTCTTTGCTGTTATCAATCAATGCTTCCTGTCCTCTCTCCCGCCAGTCACTCTTTTGGTTTACCTATACTCTCACTTACCCTCCATCTCTTTACCTCCCCCTCCTGTTTGTCCCCTTCACCTTGTCTTTTTCCTCCACCCTGTTCTCTTCAGGTCTCCTCTTCCCTCCACCCTTAGTGCTTCATGTCTCATCAAAGCTCCCCCCAAGATGTTGGACAGATCCGATGAACTGACAACGGTCTCTACACAGACATGAATTGGACAGCACACTAAAAAATGGGAATGGCTCAGCAGTGACTCACCCAAGATCACTTATGGTATTTGTGGAAGTGACTGTACCACATGGAAGGACCCATTTGGTGTGAATGCCTTGTATTAACTGAAACATTCCTCAACTCAAACGGCTCAAAGTAGCACATATTCTGTCTGGTAACACCCCTCAAAGACTGACACCCCTCACACTTGATACTGCCCTATTCTGTCATGTTTCAGTCAATCCCCGCTTTTCCTACCATTTCTCCTTGACCCTTGCTCCATAGGCAAATCTAAAAAGTTATCCTACATTTCCTGCTCTTTTTCCTCCCATTTTGTTACCTTCTAAACGTTCTTTGTCTCTTTCATTGTGTTTCTCCACTCTCCTTCCCCTGTCCTTCACTCTTGACCTCATGGTGAAACTCGCTGGCGGGGCTGAGACAGTATCAGTGGCTTAAAAATCCAACTTCACTCTCGACTGTGCAAGGAAACAATACGTCATGTTGTTCCTGAATGAATAGTCCTCTTCAAATCCCATTGTCATTCTCTCAAAATTGTTTAAAAGTTTAGTGTTTTCATAATATCTTAAACACTATTGCTGTATTAGTTCCATCAAATGATTTTTATATAATATGATTTTCTCTATTTTGTATTTAATGTGCACATTTAATGGATCTGCTACTCTGTTTTAAAAGGTAGATGGATAAGAAGGTCAATATTTTGTTAGTTAAGGTCAATAGGGTCTTCCTTGTCTGTAAGAAATTGTCTGAGAGGTTTTTAGCCTAGTTTAGCACAACAAAACAGAGCCAGGAGAAAAGAGTTACTTTCCCACTGTTGTATTTCTACAGTTTCTTGTGTGTTGAACACATTTTAGAAAGACTGGAAGACATATTTTTGTCTTTTGTTGGAAGTTAGCGGTTTGTCCCTGCTTCCAGTGTTAAGCCAGCCTAAACATAGCCTGGACTTTACTTTAAAAAATAAAGTAACACTGACCTTCTCATCCAACTTCTGACGAGAAAGCATAATTTCATTAAAATCTCAAAGTGAATCATAATCGAACGGAAATTGTTTATCTGTTTATTTTCTAACTGTAGCTGTGGATGGTTATTATGAAATGACTCAACCACCACAGTAATGATGGATTTGGCTGATAAAGAGCAGTGTGTAGAAATTGATAATCACAAAATGTTTACCTACACTTTAACTACACCACTATACAACAGTTTCTTGCACAGTTAAACCAATGAAGATGATTTCATATTATTACTTAGTTGAATGTTTACAACATAACTATGACCAAAGGATGTATATCTTTCTGAACTGTATGTTTATCATTTCAGAAACAAAAAGACAGGACTGCCTTGATACATGTAACTTTATGTGTGTTTGATTGCTTTGCTACTTGTATCACACTACAGTATACACACTGGTAGAGAAGGCTTGCCATGGGCTCTTGGTCAGTATGGAAAGTCTGATATTGTGTATCTTTTTTTGCTGTCAACCAAGTTGTACTCTAGCTGTTGAACACATAATAAATACAATTTAAAAATGCTAGCCCCCCACTAGTTGTTGCTGTTAACTATGAAGAACAGTAACAAAGGAGATACAGACACAAGGCTACTTATAGCATTGAACATGACAAGAAAATGGCTCCTACTTTGATGCTTTGAATCTTTTTGGGGTTGTTGGAAAAGATGCATTGTCTCCCAATGAATCTCTTAACTTGGCATGTGGTGCATTTCAGTGTAAATACATTACACAGGGCATTGTGTTTATTAACCACACAAGTTTCCTTTGTGGATTACTTAACATATTGGAGTGTTCATATACATTTGGTTTGTGCTTCCACAGGCAAAGCATTCTACTTTTTTTCATTACATCTTTGTGTGTGATGTGCTTTAGCTCCTGTTCTCTGCAGGTGGAATGCAGTAATATATACTTCTCGTGTTTCACTGTGTCTTCGGGCTACAGAAATATTGGATAATAATTACAGGGCTGCTGGAAGAGCAGGAAATGTAGAATAATTCTAAGAATATTACGCCAAATGTATTATCCAACAAAAGTTATTGCATGCTTTGAAGACTTCTTTCCATGGACTGAAATCTGCTTATTTATTTCTTAAGATCTTTTCAGCAACGTTATTTTTTTAAGAGCTTTCCTTTTATTGAAAACATGTCCCACATATTTGTGGTAAAAAGAACAGGAATGTTCTTTCTACTTTCTTGTATTCCTGATAACATTGTTGTTATTATTATTATTTTTTTATTCTAAATATAGTGGATGCACGGCTATTTTTTCTAAACCCACCAGAGCACCTATGAACCTACATGATTTGCTTTGGCCAGAGATATTTTTCCACAGTGGCCTAAATGGACATTCTATCATGTTTTTATTTGATTTATTGTAATTTTTCTTTATGGGAAGTTATTCTAAAATATCCTCTGATATATCGTCATGGGCCAGTTGACGTCTTTGTGGAGTCCATTCATGCCTAATGTATGCTGGAGGTAAGTTGCACAGCTGTTTAATTCTGACTGATTTTGTTGTAGTTTTGGTTTAACACTTGCATTATCTCCTCCATTGTTTTCCCTTTGTGTTGCTATTTGAACATGATTATTTTTAAACCCTCATCTTGATCAGCTGCTTCTTTCATATCCCCCTCCTCCTGTTTTCTGTCTCTAGTCTGCCGATGGCTGCCGACCTGATAGAGACGTGCATTGATGATGTCCTCAGGGCTCCTGTCGTTCCCACAGCGGCAGCAACAGACGAGTCTGGACCAAGCAACGCCTTTGCTACCCCCAGTGTCAGTGGGGAAGATGTTCTCTGCCTCGCTGGTGAGATTACAGAAAACCTAGTGTACCACAAAATAAATTCAGAGTGACAAATGTATATGGGAAAAATCTTTCAAATAAAGCACTATATGCCTGTGAGTATCCCTAGCATGTGTGAAAATGTATTTGGAAGAATATTAGGGTACAGTGACAATGTGTCAGTCTATTGAGACACTGGCACTACCACTCAGACTCACTCCTATCTTATTCACATCTCATACATTTACTTTGCTTCTGCTTACTTGTTTATGTTAGTTCCAACAATATTTTAATAGGTTACACTAACTTTACGTCTGTCAAACACAAGAGCTGATGATGTCAGTCATAAGTAAAGAGAGAACTTCTAGATGAGTACACTGAAAAAAGGGTAGCATAACCTGTGATTTAATTATAATTGTCTTACTATATTCTTTAAAAGAAATTTGTGTGCATGTTTTACTGTGCATGCATTGAAAGATTACAATGCAGTTGTGTATTTAAGTTTAACGTTGTGTCTCTCCAGAAGCAGCAGCTCGTCTGAAGCAGCTGGAGTTGGAGAGCAGTCCGCTTCTTGGTACTCCAAAAAATAACATCAATGTCAATATGGTAATGAATAATCAGGTGGGTTTTTGTTCATATAGTATTTCTTTTAATTTTCTGCTTTAATCCCAGGACCCAAAAACACTAATGAAAATGTGTTGTCGCCTTTTAGATAAAGATATGTTGTATTTGGTCCAAGCCCCAGTAGAGAGATTACAGTAGTGATAGTTTGTTCAGAAGTGATATTGATATTGTTCTCTCTTCTTTTTGGATGGGATGTGTGTGCCCCACCTTACGCTGCTTCAACAGGAAGATGTTGTGAAGCTCACAGAGAAATGTGGTCTGAGCAATACAGGCAGTAGTCCAGTTGTTGCTCCACTGTGCACCCCAGAGGATTTGAAGAGTAACATCCTGAAAGCACAAGCCGAGGCTGCTGCCCTCAAGGTGAGGAACAGACCCCACCAAACTGGATGCAATATATTGTTTAGTGATCACAGATTTGAAAGGTGTAAAAGGCCAGTGAACATGTTTAGAACTGTCTAGGAAATTCTTCATATTTTATTTGAGTTTATGTAACAAATCTCTATTTCTTAAGACATATTTTTGGGGATTTTTTGATGTTTGGAAAATCAGAGGGGAGAGTGATGGGGGAATAACGTGCAACAAAAGTCCCCAGCTGGACTCGGACCAGTGGAACTGTGTTCATGGACTGCACCATTAACCCCTTAACTCAAATTCAATTATGATATCAACTTAAATGATAGTTAAATGATTCCAGATAGTGGAAATGTGGTGAGTGGACAGTGAAACTGACATGAGGAAAATGACCAATTGACCAATACTGTGATCCTATGTATTTTTATTTGAAATCACTGCCTCTACCTGCAACTTTGAATTTGTCAGTCACACTACTTTTAACTTCTATATTGGCTAGGTAAATGCAAAAGGCAGTTCAATTACTGTTGAAACCTTTTAAGTTAACCCTTTGGGTCAAATTTGACCCGTATTTCTAAGTTTCTTTATCAGAAATATGTGTTTCTTTCAACCAAATGAACCAAGAATTATATGGATAGTTCCCAATAACGCTATTTTTGAAATGGCTATTTGTGCAACTGCAACACTGCAACGTATTTCTGATTCTGATTATGCATGTACTGTATATGAAATAATAGCCATCAGTTAGGGCCTAGGATTTCTGACGGTGTGGGCTTCAGTGTCAGTGTGCAGAATGAGGTCATCACAGCTACAGTTTATCAGTAATGTGGGAAACATCTATGTTAATATCATAGTTGTGATGTTATTCTGTTACCAAGTGAGATGGAGGTGCATACTGTAGCTGTATTAGTCCCTCACCCCTCTGTCTGTCAGTCTATCAATTTACCCCCCCTGTTCCTGTGTAGGGATCTTTGGAGGAACACGTTGTAATTGTCGGAGATAAGAACTGTAACTTGCAGGAGGCCTCTGCCAGGTATGACCACACTGGAATAACTCATTTATAAAAGTTTGTCTTAAAACGTGTGTGTGTGTGTGTGTATAAAATTATAATTATTATTAATAAATCAATTAGTTAATTTAAAAGAAATGTCATATTTCTTAAAGGAATACACTGGACTAAGACAATGAACGCTGAGACAAAAATGTGTTTGCCCACCTGCGGTATATAAATATAGAGGAGACGGTGGAAAACACTGTTTCAACAAACGGTGGCGTATTCCTTTAAATTACACTTACAAGTGTTAGAAATGATAATGATAAAGGAAAACAATGAATGTTTTTCTGCTAAGGCTCCCAAAATGTTTTGAAGCGTACAAAATACATGCATATATATTTTCAGCATCATACTGCATTTTAAAAATCTCTTCTCCTTTTAAAGCTGTCAGTACCGTACAGTCAGTCAGTACAGAGCAACCATGGACAGGAGAAAAGCATTCCCTCATGCTCATTGTCTTGAAACCTTCTCCTCCTCCCCTTCCTCCATCTTTCTGAGTCATGCCAACTGTTAACGTATTGTCTCAGCCAATCTCAGCACTCCCTGCTGTGAGAGCTGATTACCAATTTGAATATTCATGAGGATTATTAGCGTGGCTCAAAACATTACATCACCTGCAGCTCATACGTACAAGCAAGGCTACACAGATTGTCACTGTCTTGCATCAGAGGCATTCATTGGCTGAGGATGATAGAGGAGGAATGAGCAATATTAGATTGTTTTTTATTTGTTTAAAAACCATTTCAAATTCCATTGTCTTCCTTCCTTGTACCCTATTCAAATCTGGATTCATGTTGAATTTGTGTATTATTGTGAGGACATTTTACTCGGTGTAAAAGGATCGTTTTGATCCCATTTCTTTCTTTTCTTCAAATATTTTATGCAGAAATTGCAGATTACGTAGAAACACAAAATCCCTGGCACAAAACAAGAGCATGCACTGTCTGTTTCCAGGTTGAAGGTGCGTACCGGGCGAATGGGCAGTAACTCCTCTCTGTCCGTTAGTGGTCGCTCTGACATTCAAGACTCCCGGGACCTGCTCAAGACCTCACTGGTCTCATCAGCAGGGGCAAGGTCAGTCTGTGTGTCTATATGTAGGGAATGCAAAGTAAAAACTGCACACTACCACGATAATTCTGCATGCATTCATTGTGAGAGAGAGATTTATGTTCCACTAGAAGAAAGAATATGAAAGAATTAATGGAGGAGGGACCTTTTGACAGAGACTATATTATATCTGGTTTTCTCCTTTAAGTCAAACAATACATTTAGTGAAAACCTTTACCTACATACTTACTTTACCTACTACAGTAGTGTTGATCATATTACTTTACTGTCCAGATTAAAATGCAGTAAATTGATATACGTCTTTGTCCCTATAACTTTAAACACACCTTATGTAATGGTCACGTTTACTACACCTACTTCAGCTGTTAGGTCTTGAGAATAGGAAGAAAGAACAGGCTTTAACCATTCAGACTTAAAAAGGAATATTTGCGTGCGTGCGTGCGTGCATGCGTAAAATCAAGCTTGTTTATTTTTAATACCAGTGTAGAAAAATATTGGGGTTTTGGACCGACAAAAACAAAACACACAATTTGAAGACGTTGACATTGTGCTGTGTGATAGGCTCCGATAATTAAGGGATTTCTTGACTCATGAACAAGAAAAATGTAACAATGAAATGTTCTTTATACCACTTAAGGTTGAGGAACTTAGAATATGTTTCTGCTAAGGTTTCTACAAGGAACAGAAACCTGAAATTTCCTGTCCTTTGCTCATTATTTCTCTTGTTTTTCAACGGTGTCAGTGTTGAGAGGCTAACTGAGGATGGGAACCCCTCTGTTCAAAAGATGCCCTCTGAGTCTGCCAGCGAAAGCATGGCACCCAAGGTAACATGATTATTAATAGTCACATTACTTATTGTGGTGCATTTACATTGCTTACCATGGAAATCATAGCAATGAATCAGTTACACTCTTACTATTGTTCTATTGTATTTTTCAACACCATGTACGAGGACTGGTATCGTTCAAAAGTATTCAATATCGATACCAATACCATGACTTCGATACCGGTTCCTACATGATTCATTTTTTTATACTAATTTTATAAAACAAAAAGAAATTATAACATTACACATTACGGCACAAATCTTCTTATTTATTTTTAATCTCCTACTACGTGAGCCCCGTCTTTGTGCCTAACGTTGAGTTTTTCCTGGGTGTCTCTGTAACGTGTAACGTTAGACAGCCAATCACAAACCTCATTAGATCTTGGTAGAAGCATGCTGTGTGCTTATTGGCTCACTGAAACCGATGAGATTGAAATTGGATACTGAATGATGAGGCATTTTTGGATACTCAGTAGTTTAGAGGCAATTTGGAATGTATTACCCATTATGAAGGTACAGGTACATTTCACACATCCATCCTATTATATATCTGATCTGACTCACATAAAAGGCACACACTTTATTATTACAGATGGACTGAAAGGTGACTATACCAAATGATCTACATTCCTGACTAATGATAAGAATGTTCCTACAACTGTCTGAGAAGCTCCACTGTCATTCTGCAGGTTAAAGCAGAGGAAGTTGACCTGCCAAACACCGCCCCACTGTCTGACAACTTGATTGATTTCACCGATCCCACTCCCATGGTAAGTCAGTCCTATCAGATGTGAAGAACTCCTGCAAAAATATCAGACTTTTGTCAATTCCTGAATATATTTGTGTAAGCACCTTTGTAAGGGGACAGGATTTATTGACTTTCCCAAGAACACTAGGAAGGAAAGATTAGCCATTGCAGGAAGTAAACCAAGACAAAATCAACCCAGCCACCCAACTAGACTACAACCATCACTTATTCACCCTCATTCAGAAACAATTAACCCATGTCTTCGTGGTTCCAACGCTACAAGCCTTTAGTGTTATGACATTTCTTTTAGAGCCAGGAATTTAATGTGTTCGTAATTATAAATATTCACAACATTTCTGAATATATACTGTAGATTGACACTTGCATAATACAACAAAGAAATGTGAAAGAAACTGAACTGAAAATTGAACTTAATTTGGTACTTGTATGTAATCTGTTGAAGTAAACCTGTATCAGTGATCTGGGGTCCATAAATAAGTATGGTCAATATAGTGTGACATTATTCTGATGGTCTTCCAGCTACCACCAGTGCCCAAACCTCTTATCACACCTCGCTGGATCATTCCTACAACTGCTGTGAGTGATCAATCTCTATTACTACCCGTCTAACCTTTCTCCTGTTCAACTGTCTTTTTCCTCACATGTTCTTATGAAATGTTTTAGGTTTTCATATAGATTTATATTCATTTCTGTCCATTCATTATCCTGAAACTGGTGATACAAGGCTCAGTATTTATTTTTCCATATGCACTTGCATAGATGCTGTTCACTTTGGCTGATGTAGAGGCTGTGTAGAGAATGACCTGCTTCCTTCTCCCCCATCCCCTTCTAATGCAGCCTCCTGGCGTCTTTACTAACGGCGTGCTCGACTTTGACCCCCCCGCTAAGGTCCACCCTCTTCTCCCTGCAGATGGGGGAGCAGCTCTCACCCCAGTCCTCCCCCACCTCGCTCACACACGTAACATGATCTCTGCCAGGTAAAATTCTTTGAGATTTGAACCCAAAGCACTTCTTGTTTTTAAAGCAAGCTTGGTAGTATGCTGACCCCTGCTGGTGGAGCCGGAAAATGCCTTGCTTTAGCTGAAAAACCCAGTGCAAAAGAGTTTGAGGTGAATCACTTGTAATTAGGGCTGGGTATCATTCAAAAATATTCAATCCCTGTTTTTAAACAATACTTATTTCGATGCCAATTTTATGAAACAAAAATTAAATGATCTATTTTCCAGCTCCTACTACGTGAGCTCCGTCTCTGTGCGTAACGTAGAGTTTTTCCTGCCTACTTCTGCGACACTTTTGAGGCAATTCAGTCAGTCCCTAAAAAGTATTGGTAAGGTTTGGTACCCAGCCCTACTTGTAATTCTTGCTTGGTCATGAAATCACTTTGATTAACTGACTTAAACATTGTTTCTGTCTTTAAAATATAGCTAGTCACTGCAGATGTTGCTCATCCTAGAGGAGTCTCATCAGAGGTTACAAAATATCTAATTACACCTGATATTTGTGTGTTTTATGAATGCAGCAATTGAATTCATTTATTTTAGAGCAGTTGGGACCCACTCCATATGTCTCAGTGAACATGAAAGTGTATGTTTAATGCTTTTACCAGCAAAGTAGTCTCAATCTCTGATGCAGCCTTCCTTCCACTCCTGTGTCCCACAGCACTGTGGCTCAGCAGCCAGCCTCAGAGGATGGAGCCAAACCCAGAGGTCTCCTGACCACTGAGCTCTGATGGAGAAATGAGGAGAAGACCATCACAACATTAAAATCCCTGATCGCTTCCCCACCTCACCCCCCCTCACCCATCCACACACAAGCAAGCTGGGCCAGGTGTGCTGAACACCGAGGGCTAAGAGGAAAGTGGAACCAGGGAAGAGGCAGCTTACAAACACCACAAACTTAATTTCACTGACTAACCGAGTGAACAGACAGAACTAAGTACACAGGAAAATATTAGAAATATGATTACAGTTTTTCACAACATAACAAAATGCCTAGTTTTTGTAGGTCGGTTAAATCAAACATTTAGCTCCAGTATTACCATCTTAAGAACGCCACCTAACTTGTGAATCTCTTGCATGAGTTCACTGTCAGTGACCTGCAATTTACTTAATCCATCCAGTCGACCAAACCTCAGTCTCTCATAACACTGTCTCCTTATAGATGACAAGTAATGAAAGGTCTTGTTATTCAACTTGTTTGCTACAAAGGTCAAGTTAGGACTGACACAAGAGAATCGCATGACACTGTGAGGTACGTTGCGCCACAGCATAAGGCTTTGACTGCGAGAGTAGGTTGTCTCCTTTGTTGTTGTGCTACTTTCCTCCCCCATTTTTGAATCGTGCTTTTATTACTGGTTATTCACACCACTGGATCTTTGCTACTCTGAGCTTTTGTGTACACGCACACATCGCACAGCACGTAGAGTTGCTGAAGTACACTGGATGAAGGACTAAAAAGAAAAACCTATATAAAAGAAAGATAGTGTCTAAAAATGTTGATTCTAAGAGATAAGCCTTGGGCTCTTAACATGATGAAACATGGATATGATACTGTACTGTCACACTACCAACCCTAGTCACTACTACATGTCAACGTCGTCTGTTGGCAGCCACTGGATATGAAAACTTTACTGGATTAGTTTTTTAAACACTGGACTTTGAAATCTTATTTTATTTCTTTTGCAATGGATGACAATAGAGATGACTACATTTGTTTTCAACTGATGTTTTTATTGTCCTGCTCTTACTTTTTCGATGTTTTAATATTTTGAGAGAAAGATGACTACACAATTATACAGTTGAAGTTTTACCATTTTGTCTAAAATGTGATCCTATGTTTTTATTTGACATCACTGCCTCTACCTGCGACCATTTCTCATTCACACTACTTGTATCTTCCACTGTATATTGGCTAGGTAAATGCAAAAGGCGGCTGAATTTAAATGTGTTCACTACCCTGCAGGCCTACACATTCTATGTCATTATTGCTTTTAGTCATTTTTTTATGCTTCACTTGTGTGTTGCTGGAGAGAATGCTGTAACAGCCACAGGTTGAGGACCAGTTTATTTTCTTTACCGTTGTCTCATCGGTGCAGGATTGTGCGGAAAATCTCATTGTTGATCTGTCTTTTTTTTATATAGCTTCGATACTTTCAATGCTATCAAATGTATCATTTACAGAGATTGTATCGTTTTAAACACGTATGAAAGTATCAACACTTTTGACAACTTTGTATTACTTAACTGGATATCTGAATTCATTTTAGACAGTGGACCTTGTTATACAGTAGAACATGGCATCTGGTATTAATGTGCTGCAGTTACTACCCTGCCTTATAGAAATGAATGTATTCAAATAGTCTCATCTGAGAATGCTGGAAATGCCACAGAATAAAAAGATGTACAACGTGTTACATTCTCAATTGCTGTTATAGTTTTAACTGGAGGAAAACCTGTGAAATATCTTAAAATCAGATTTCATACAATTGAGGCCTAATTCTACATTTTATTTTTGAGTTATTAATTAAGTATACCACTTTGACTCTTCTTTTAATCTTATTACCCCACCCAACCTAAGTCTGGACCCATTCAAGCTATGTCTGTGTTTTTCATTATGATGGTGATTTCATTCTTGAAGGAAGCTAACTGTTTTACAATGTTGTCTTAGCAGTGACAGTTATTTATGCTACTACTCCGTGTAATTGTTCAAATATTACATGCTGTCTAAAAGTGTTATAGCGTACAGTTATGATGTATTGTCAGTATAATGGCATCAGCTGGCTGTAGATATGAAGTAGATTTATATACTGTATATTTTTTTGAAAATCATGTTGGCATTACTAAAGAAGTAGGAAACTGACTCAGAGATTGTGACGTCTCAAATGCAATTTTATATACACTTTTTTTTCTGAAATACCTGATCATGATTCAGTAAAGCTTTGCTACAGTAGGAGTCAAATGGTTTTCATCATTTTTTCGGTTTGACTTTAGAAATGATTTACATATTCACTGCTGTGCTGTGGGTGTTGTTAAACCAGCTATGAAACAACAACCTGGATCACACTTAGGTAACAAAGAATCCAATTTTGCAGTCCTGTTTAAATTCACTTGCCCTGTGAGACGTAAAGCTCTTAAAGCATTAACGATGAACTCAGAAGTCTGTGTATTCAAAATGTTTTTGTCAAGTGATTTTCTGACTTTGACATGTCAAAATGTCCATTGAAAAAGACCGTTGGACTGTGTAGCAACACAAAGCTTGTATAGCTTGTACTATACATTTAGGAATACCTAGAATAAGTTAAAGGATGAAAGACATGAAATCTGTCTGCAGAATGGTTGGTATGAATGGCAGATCTTTAAGTCCTTTTTTATAGTAAACCTTACCAACAGAGCCTTTACCTTTGGTTAAAGGGATCGCTAAGAGTTCATCTATAGGACATTTTCACTCTCACCCTGGTGAGCGGATTAACTGTTTTAACATGTCAGCTGTTGGTATCTCAGCTGTAAACAAATCTCATTGAATTAAGTCTCAGTGTATCATGTTTCACCCAGCTGGTCAACCGTATTTAATGTATGTTAGCCAACTCACCACTGGATGGCAGCACAGTTCCATTTTTACCATTTGGGTACAGTCCTTTGACTGGAAATATAGGCACTGCAATTTGCACTTCTGCTCTTACCTAAGCTGTTAAAACATTGATCCCATGAAATTTGGCTCCTGTTATGCACTTAAACAAGCTGAACAAATACCCTTTAAAGATGTCCCTGTTGATGTAAAATTTATATTACATTAATAATCTAACTGTAACCCTAACACATTATCAGACTGCAACACATTGTGAACAGTGACATCCTGAACACACCCTGTCAAAACGTTTAATTTTCAACTGTCTAAGTAAGTGTTTGCTAAAGAAGTCCGAACTCTTTGAAGCTCCTGCTTGAAAAGTTACAGCAGTCTATAGTTTATCTTCTAAGACTGTATATTGGCTACAGTTCCAGCAGCAGGTGACTGTATTACACTTAAAAAAAACATTAACATAAGGAATTATAATTTTCTTACCTTATATATTATTTTAAAAAATCAAGTTCAATCCGTTCCTCATAGATATACTTTGCCATGTCTATAAATCACGGGCTAATATCTCCAGGTTCAAGAGCAGTGTCTCATTTGCTTAATCAGATTGGATATGAGCGATGTCTGCAGCAGGCTACTGTTACAGCAGTTCTTTGTCAGTGTGGATTGGTATTAGAGTTATCGTTCCACGCACTTCTCTTCTTCGGAGTAGTTTAAGCCTTTTCATAACTGTTCGTCTTCTCTCAGCTGATCCATTAACAAGAACAAAACACATCATCTGCCTTTGAGGAAAAAGATATAAACTACAACAAGCTCATTATAGGTCGTTGGTTGTTGCCTTCAGGCCACACATGGAAGGCAAAAATATTGTTTTTTTTTATGCATTGGTCCTTTAAAAAAATGTGGGCTGCTTTGCTTCCATAACATGTCTTCTTTAAGACAAATGGGAATTTTATTTTTACTTTTACTTTGTCTGTTTGCGTCTGTAGATTTCTCATAAGGGTATAGGATATAACTTTGTTTATGTATAATTCATTGATAGATTTAGTTAACATTTTATTCCCTAAAACATGCCAACATTTTTTTTTCTGTCAAAAGATACCATTAATAGCCAAATGGTATTTAGTGATTTATGTAGTGATAAAAATAGAGATCCAAACTCCCCTCTGTAAAATCTTTTTCAACAAAAGGAAACAAGAATGTTGAACGTGCCTTTATGTTCAGATTTCTGTTCAGCAAATGAGTGGATATTTGATTTGAGAGTCCTCATTGGCATGTTTGCAATTTTAGAAACCTTTTCAAATTCAAAATAATTGTCCTAATGTGTGTAATCAACTAGGGAAGTGTCATGGTGATATCTCTTATACTAGCATATACTAGTTCAAATGTTTACCCTATTCACCTGGAAGTATTCCCTGAAAAAGAAAGACAGAAACTGTTCCTTCAGGATTGCATCATGTTAGAAAATATTTAATCATTACCAGAATAAAAGCAAAGACCCTGGTGTTATTTGTCAGTTGCCATATTGGTTTACATTTCAAAATGCAGTGATTTGAAGTTGATTGACTGCGACTGGTCCACGCTACGGAGCAATACAGAGTTGGACCATTATTAAACAGCAGACGGCTCAATAACTCAGCCAGGACTGCTCCCCTCAGCAGATGGGCTGACTTTCCCCCACCTTCCAAATGAATAATTGATTACGTACATGGACCTTATGCCAGGTCATGATTGCTTAAGCATGCTCAAAGCTCTGGGTGGATTCATGGAGATTTGGCGCAGGGCCCGTGCACTGATGTCACCATATCCCACTAAAGCAAACATTACATGTTCTCTCCTACATTTTTGTATTATTTGAGAATGATATTGATTCTGTTTTTGTACTATCAAATATGTTTATAGCTTGAAGACCAGCTGTCCAATGTCAGTATTCATTTTCAGAGGTCTTCTTTAAATCAATATCATTGCTCCTAATACTTTTTTTAATATATTTTTTATGTGTTTTTCATTTCTAATTCTCCAAAATTGTTTAACATTTTTTGAAACCGCTGCATGTATTTTTGTTCTCACAACTTACTTTACTTGAACATTAAGAATATAGTTGTAATGGATATCCACTATCAAAAAAATATTGTTTTGGTAACAAAAGCACAAGTTACAGCAACCTGGATAGAAATGGCCGATATCTACAGAAACTGGAAGCAGGTGAATATGATTATTTATTGAATATGATTATGTATTCAAACATGTTTAGCTAGCCTGTAATGTAATGTGATGTTGCTGTAGCATAATTGATTCGCTAACTGTTCATTGTTTAACTGTACCCTCCCATAACCCCTGGTTGATGTGTGTATTTAGGTAACATGTTGTTTTGTGTATCTGTCAGGCGAAGTCCGGCCTCAACGCAAAACATTAGCATGCTAACAGTGGCCGGACAAAGATAGGGGGACGGAGTAGGGCCGGGCAATATATCGATATTATATCGACATTGATATATGAAACTAGAGATTGTCTTAAATTTTAGATATCATAATATGTCAAGTGTTGTCTTTTCCTGGTTTTAAAGGTTGCATTACAGTAAAGTGATGTTATTTTGTGAACTTAGACTGTTCTAGTTGTTCTATTTTTTTGCCTTTAACCACTTAGTCATTATAT
Source organism: Etheostoma perlongum (assembly GCA_026937815.1). Classification (NCBI taxonomy): domain Eukaryota; kingdom Metazoa; phylum Chordata; class Actinopteri; order Perciformes; family Percidae; genus Etheostoma; species Etheostoma perlongum. The sequence goes on from CM049381.1 coordinate 12,008,816, forward strand.
ACACAGTACTGATGATTATTTACCAAAAATGTCATTGTGTAAATATTTTGGGAAAGCACCAATAATCAACCTTCCAATATCGACAATGATGTACAGTATTTGATCAAAAACATTGTGGTATTTGATTTTCTCAGCTTTAAGACGGAGCCCATTTATTATGTATCCATTACTTTTCTTGGCAAGACCTGCCCCGCATAGCATCTGAGTGGTTAGGCAGATAGTAGTCTTGCTTTGCCAGACCTTCCTCCACAGCGCAGTGGAGGAGGGTCCACCCAGCATTCCGGTAAAGAAGAAATCCTATTCTGGTTTATTGGCATTACTTTAAACCGATCACAATTGTCATGGGCAGCGCCAAGCATGGTGGAACATACGTTAGGCCTGCAATACGTCATCAGAGGAAAGGTCTCATCATCCTCGACATTCCACTTTTGGGATTGCTCCGGTCAATTGTTCGGATGTCCATTACCTTCCGGTTTGTGTTGTAAAATTGAAACTCAGGTGTATTTCTGAGGACTATGGTTAACTGCTCCTCAGATCTCTGCAGGGTAAATCCAGACAGCTATATAGACTATCTGTCCAATCTGAGTTTTCTGTTGCACGACTAAAACAACCTTTGAATGTACACGTGTTCCACCAAAACAAGTTCCTTCCCGAGGCTGTGTCCAGTGCATAGTGCCGCCCATGACGATTGTGATTGGTTTAAAGAAATGCCAACAAACCAGAGCCTGTTTTTCTCCCATTCCGGAATGCTGTGTAGATTAGCTGGACCCTCCTATACAGTGCTGTGGAGGAAGGTCTGGCAAAGCCAGACTAGGGTACCATCACAAACAATATCACACGTACAAGGTTAAACTGACCTATTGAAAACCGCAAACAGTGAAACAGCAAAGCTGACGTTATTAGTCACTTAGTCCACAACGACACAAGCCCTCATCAGTTTTCATTCCTTTGAAATCACGGAGGTTTCTTTAGCGTTGAAACTTCTTTTTTAAAGTGCTCACATGCTCATTTTCAGGTTCATAATTGTATTTAGATGTTGTACCAGAATAGGTTGACATGGTTTAATTTTCTAAAAATTAAAATGCACACTGCTGCAGCTCTTCTTTTCACCCTGTGTGTTGAGCTCTCTGTTTTAGCTACAGAGTGAGGCATCTCACTTCTCTCTTTTTTGGGAGTCGCACATGCCGAGTGTATGAGAGCGCGCCACACTAGCCTAGGCGAGCATTATAACATGTGTTACAAAGTGACACACGTTCGTCACGGAAGTAAAGGCTACGATAGAGCTGTTTGGAGCAGTTTGTGAACAGTGTTTTCTGTTGGAGATGGTAAGTGCCTTTGGGTGGACTTTGGGCATTTTCACTTTGTAAACCTACAACATGCACAAAAAACATATATAGCACAATAAAGGAAAGGGGAAAAGCCCAAAAGCATTATATGAGCACTTTAATTCCTTCAGTCCTTTTTCCCTTTTGCTGTTTCTATGCCATCTCCTCTTGTTGATAACTCCTGGCCCGGACAGCACATTCACATGCTGCCCCACCCCCACCCCCATCACAAGAGCAAGCAACCGATTTGTGGCTCTTGCGCTCTTTTCTGTTTGTTATCTGTTTGTTGGGCTTTGTATGAACACCAGATTTTATTTCACCGAAAATAGAGAGCTAGGTGACATTGAATAGATATTCGCTGAATTTGACAAAAAGTGTACTGGATTAACATTGCAAAGTACAGATTTAATACACCCAAACACACAGTGGTTGTGTTCGTTGCTCGCTCGCTTCAAGCTAATCTCCATGCTGTACGTGCATTGTAGGTGCATGTTTGGGGTGACTAAACATGGACTGCACAAATGGTACAGTGGTTGCTTTGCTTACTGTCTGAAGACACCTTAAGCAGGAACATTTTAGGCAGTATTGCTAAGGGAAGGTTTCTAATTAAATCTCAGATCTGAGATTAGACCAGAGACTTGTATCAAGGTTTCAATGTGATGCTAATTAAAACATTTTCACATTCTTAGTACAATCCAGATGTTGATGAAACATAGGCCACCCCTGCCCTCACATCTGTCTTCATTGCTTTATCTGTATCTTCTGACTGTCAAATCCTGATGAAGTTTCCTGTTTCTGCAGAATACACTGACCTGGATGAAAAGTGTCATCCAGCAACAGATGAAGAAATGGTGGAGCATCTGGACGGGAAGAGAAAGTGAGAGCTAAATATTGCTTTGTTGTGGTGCACTGCTATCTGTGTGTGTGTGTGTGTGTGTGTGTGTGTGTGCGTGTATGTGTGTGTGTGTGGTTTGATGATTTCTCAAGGGAGCTGGACTCAGGTGTATCGAGAGGTCCTGAAAATTCAACAGGTAAACGCTGGTAAACAGCAAAGACTCTCTCTCGCTCTCTCTCTCGCTCTCTCTCTTACACACACACACAAATGAGATTCTCTCTGTCAGTCATTACAATAAAGGCTATTGTGCTGTTTGGTGAGCTGTTGCAGGAGATAGCATTCTCTGGGCATTTTGAAAAGAAGCTTGTACATCTCAACTATCATAATGACTTTATAGCCTTGGCGTATGTGTGTGCGTGTGAGAGAGTGCGTGTTTGGTCGGTTTGGGAAGGAATTCATAGTCAAGTTTTGAGAAGATAAAAAAGTGAGTGAGCGGTAATTGATCCCTAAAGGGCTGCATTGTGCCAGTAAGTATATACTGTGCGTGTGTGTGTATGCCAGGTAATGTTGTACTCTCACAAAACATACACAGACACACACACAGTAATTGTCATTTAGAAGTTTAGAGTGAGCATGGTTTGGATTTCTGTGAAAAACCTAAAAATAATTTGGATCTCCCACCTCTACTGTATGGTTTAAATCTTTAAATAACTCTTTTGGCTACTTTGGAGCAGTGGAAACAAATTGTGAACACAGCATTGACATAGAATGATACCTTGTAAGTTGATCCAGCAATTACGGAGCAACGTCATCATTCATTTGGAGTCGGGATACTGGCCACCATGCGAATGTCATCTGTCTTTTAGCTCTGTTTTTGGTCTCTACCAACTCCAGAGGGAAGTCGACTCTTTAGCTGCTAAATGATCCACTTCCCAGCTAGTTGCTAACTTTGTATGTATGTTGGTGCTAAGCAGGTACTGTACAGGTAGGTTTATCAGAGCGTTTTCATTGAAAACAGCTGGAGATAATTCTCAGGTAATTGTTTTTCACATTGTCATGTATATTTTTTTAAATAGATTGTAGCCACAATTTTGATATTAAGAACTGATTAGGTGACTATTATGTAATGTGATAGGGGTCACTTATAATGGCATGCCCTGTAATCACCCAACTTTGCAGTTTCCGGTTAGTTTGTTAGTGTCATTGTATTTCTTTGGTGTTTTAAAAGGGTTAGGAACTAACAAACTAACAAACTAACTAACTGAGGGGAGACCAGCAACTATTGTGTTCTGCAAGGTTTTTGTTTTGCATTAATAACATCTGCAGTTCCCTGTCGGAAAGCTCCCTGTCTGCTGGCAACACATTTTCATGAACGGGCTTGTTTGAGAATGTATGCACCCCAAATACGTATGATATCTTACGAAAATAGATGACCGCCGGCTGGTCACGTGACACCGGCTACAGAGTTGCGTGAGATGTCCCGCCAAATCAGCTGTTCTTACTAATTGAGTTTACCTGAGAATAGGTAATTGGTAGGCGGCTACAGGGCTCTGTGATATCGCTGTATCAGCGGCAATTGAGTTTACCCAATAAAAGGTGACTTTGAGCCGGACCCTGTGAGACGTCACAGTTAAGTTTAGGCACCAAAAAGACTAGTTAAGTTGAGGAAAAAGATTGTGGTTTGGATTAAAACACTCCCAAGGAACATGCATTTCCTGGGTGAAAGTCTTTTGTTTGCCTAAAAGCACCATTTTCTATGACACACCCATCTACCCAGACCTCCTCCCTACGTGGTTAGGGTTAGATAAAAAAGCTTGATGCAAAATATGTCACCAACAGGGCCGAGAATGGCACATTGTCATTCTTCCACTTTAAACTAAAACTCAGCTGCATACCACAGAAAATGTGAACAGCACTTCCTTTCGCCATACTCAATTGCTGTGTTGAAATATACCCCTCCAAATCTCAGCTTCGTCTCTTCAAGCTGTCCACAGTTACAAACAAGTGGCAGAGATTCCTGTTATCAGTACACCAGGTTCAATGGCTGTACAAAGCAGGGCTAACTGTGTGTGTGTGTGTGTGTGTGTGTGTGTTTTGTGTGTGTGAATACAGTGGGGATTCTGGGCCTGTGAGAGTGATTGAAAGCAAAGAGATTCTGTGTCTGTTAAACAAACAAGAGTCAGAGAAAGAGTCACTGGTAAGGAAATTGAGTTGTAGGTTTGTGTGTGTGTGTGTGTGTGTGTGTGTGTGTGTGTCTGTCTGACAGGCAGGTAGCTTGACTGAGCTCATCTGTGGCAGTCACCCTCCTGTGTGTTATCAACAACTCCCAAACAGGCGCTGCCAATCATCCCACATGCCGACGGGATCGCACATCTACCCACCAAGCCAGACTAGACCACACACACACACACACACACACACACACACACACACACACACACACACACACACACACACACACACACACACACACACACACACATACACATACACATACACATACATACATACATGCACAAACATTTGGCACAGAGTCTATAGGATGGTCTCTGTGCACACACTGGATAACACACACACATATCACACATATACAGTAAGTGATGTTGAGACACAAACAAGCACGCATGCACACACCTCAGCTCTCATTAGATGTGGCACACCTGGTCTAAGTATTGGACTGATGTCACACTGTATTGACTGTATGACGGTCAGATTACCACATTTTCTGCTCGTTAGATCTTCTCCTTGAAGTTGTGTACACCACTCAAATTATTTCAGAACAACATTGCCATTTTCAAGTCCTGCTGTGTGTGTGCACTAACAGGGTGTAATAACAAAAGATTAGAAATGTAAGAGTCGTATAGTTTTCAAGGGGGACTGTGCAGCGGGCCAGCATGCCACAATCAGGTTATGTATGTTATCAACTGTTACAATAAATAGAATTGTCTTCTAAAGAAGAGCTTTAGAAGACAGAGATCTAACATTTAATAGTCCACATCTAATTTTCTGTTTTATCATTGCAGTGGTAGTTTTAATTCCAATTAGGCTGTTTAGTTTAACCTCTCTTTTGTTTACCTTTGATTTAACCGATCTGAGTCGGGGGACAGACACCGTGGTTATTAGACTGAGTGGGTGACTGCACAGAGGAGCGCGTAGCACTGCACCTCTGATTACTAAAATCAGACTTGGGTTGTCATGGTTTATGACCGATTATAGACACTGTCAGGTTTTTTGATATGAGAGCGGCTCCGTCCAAAGTGGATGAATGCCGTCTCTCCTAATTAGACCAGCCTTTCCCCCAGAACGCACCCCAGTTGTGTACGTAGGCCACATCAGTAGCTGGGCACCACCCTGACCAGCGGTGGAAGGATGACATGCGGCTGTGCATGTCATTGCTGATCAGGTTTGGCAGGGGTCCAGAGAAAACTACTGTGTCAAGCATTGTCTTTGCATATGCACTAAGTGACTCAACATTAATTTTAGTGATCTCCAATTTGCATAATCAGGTATCAATACCACCTACATGAAGTATGATCTTACTGTATTTACGGTTATCCTTAGCCAGCAGCTTTAGACGTGATTCTCTCCCTTTAGATGGGGGTTCTGGCCCCAGGGACACACACAGCTACAGGGCGCTGGTTATCTATGGAAGCATGTGATTTTGAGTCCATGGTGTGGAGCCGTGCCTCAAACTCACTAAGCCTTGCCTCCAGGGCAGCGAATATACTACATTTATTACATGTACCATCATCACTAAAGGAGGCAGAGGAATAGTTAAAGTCCATGTTGCAGGTTTAATTTTGCAACGAATTTGTGCAATTTGCTTGTTGGTAGTAAATATTTGAACTGTTATCCATTGTATTTGATGGTGTTGGATATCGCAAAACTGAATATAATACCAAAAGTAGGCACAATTTTACAGTGTTTCTTTTTTTTCCCACAATGCATTGCATGACATCATATTGGGGAGCAAACAGAGCAGCCTGGGGCCACATTCTGTTAACAAAAGGAATTTGAGGATTGGCTTAGCTCTTTCATCTTGACTTTTAATTAATTAGGTACCCAACTTCACTATTGAGTAGTCCTGGGTTTACATTCTTTCTGTTGAACTCAATGGTCTAACAGAAAGATTGACAACATATCAGTAAAAAACTCATTAGACTTCTTTAGTGCCACATTTATGATATATGCATAGCTTAGAGCAGTTGAACTCAGCTCTTTTTTACATTTACACATTTTAGCTAAACCTCACAAAGTTCTTTGACTATCACAGTGGAAACCTTTTTAATTGCACCTGGGAATGATATGATTCACAATATTTACCCTAATCTTTTCACTGTCTTTAATCAGGTAGAATAATAATGCAGACTGAAATATTCACATCAGTTTGTTGGCATTTAGTATTCCATTTTTATTTTATGAATGTGCTCATCCACAGTGTCCATTGTGATGATTTTGTATTGTGTTCTTATTCTTTGTTTTGTGCAGCTATCTAGTTGCCAGCACTTCATCCAAATCCATGTTCGTCCCTCGTGGTATTGCCGCATCCTGATCCGCACACATCTGTCACACCAAACATTGTTTCCATAACAACCATTATTGAGACAAGCAACTGCAGTCTGTGCGATGTGGGTGTCAATTAACTCAAAAGGAAGAGATGCACGAGCCTATGGATGCTCATGCAGTCCATGCAAATGTTACACACACACACGCACGCACACACACTCTCTCTCTCTGTCTCGCTCTTATAAATATCTCAATGACAGAATGGGTCACATTTGCTCAACTGAAGATGTTATTATTCCACCAATTCAAACTGAAAGCAATGATTAGTTACTCATTACCACGTCACTTCCATCACTCTTTTTCTTAATCATACACACACACACACACACACACACACACACACACACACACACTGATAGCAGTGCATCATATCCGGCGTAGTGTCAAGCTGCCTTATTCAAGTTAATTAGCGAAGTTTAATTTTGTCAGTCTGCAGGCCTAAATACAGAAGGGTCTCTTTCTGTGAATGTGCCATAGAGACACCATCTGCCAAGACAACAGCAAAGTATATTTATATATTTTGACTCAGTTTTATCTTAAAAAATAACAATGATACAGAAACAGGGCTTAAGGGTTCATCAAGCAGCAACAGCTTATTAAAAGACAGTCAAGTGTTTGTTCACAGAAAGTGGTTCAGATAAAAGTGTAATTAAAGTGTGCACGTGCAAATGTGAGCTTATTCCTTAAACTGTACAAACACTAACATTACTAAGAAATGGATGAGCACATCACACTCGTAAAGGCCATACACACCTACAGTAATACACACCCACACAGGTGTTTCCACTTATTAGGCCTGATTAGCAGACCCAAATGGAATATGCAGATTTGTTTTTTTAAGTTTTCAGCAGTGAGCCAGAATGAAAATCTGCAGAATTTAGCGGACTGTTTTTCTGTTTGGGTTGGAGATGTGGTAACCTCGTATGTATTCTGTTATAGGGGGAAAAAATGTTCTGCCTTGTTTGTATTTCTTTAAACCGGGCGGCGCTGAGCCCCGAATACAGCATCAGTGTCCTTTTGCAAAACAGAAATAACATAAGGTGAGAGACATCCGGCGTGTGAGACACGCTGGATGCCAGGCTTATTGCCAGCAATGCACATCCATTGAGCCAGACTAGTGAGACAAATGAGATCATCTTTTTTTTTTTTACTATATGGATTTTTGGGACTTTGTGTAATCTCCAGCATTGCTCCACCCAACTTCAACCAGAGCAGGTCTGATCAACCCAAATAAAGGGCACCTGGTTATTGCACTTAAATGGCATAATATATCAGAAAGCAAACAGTGTTTAAGTGCATTAAAATGTACTCGTGAGACACAAAAAGTCACAACAGGAAATGGATGGTCTTCCAAAAGGGTAATTGTCTATTCATCCTCACACACACACACATTTCCATAAACAAAAATTTGGAATGTATTTCAATAATAACAGAGGATATTACTCATAAGATCCATTAAGAAGAATACTGTGTGTGTGTGTGTGTGTGTGTTTGTGTGTGTGTGTGTGTGTGTGTCAGTCGGTATGCAGGAAATGGAAGCGTGCTTTGATGGTTCAGCACAAAGAGGAAGTAGATGTGAGGAGTTTGCTTGTTGTCTTTGTCATGTGTTTGTTTTTGTGTGTAGATGCCCCAGTTAAAACTCAACGCTTTGTTCCTCAAACTAATATGAGCTCACACGAGTCTCAAAACAATATTCATACACAGAAATTTTACATATGGAAATGTGTTTGCATACACGGCATTACTCAGGGATTTCAAAGTTAGTTTAATCACCAAGGGCGATACATGCAGATGAGTTTGGAGAGATGGTGGAAAACTCTCCAGCTAACGGTCGCTGTTGCATTACTTTCTATCATCGACTTAAACAGGATCCTTGAGCAGCATTTCCTCAACTGCACAACCTTGCTTGTCTTTATTTCTCAGTGCAACTGCTGCATGATAATGTGCCTTTGCAGTATTTAGGGGCATTTTCCCCATTTCTTAAAAAATCTGTTTTCTGTCCAGGTGCTTTGACTGATTTATGTTTTATGTGTGTTGAATCGTCATTTATCAGGAGACCGAGCCAACTGTCAATAACCATAAAAAAAGATAAATGAATGAACAAACATACACCAAGATAAACCAACTTTCTGTTGGATGCAGACATTATCTTTTTACATGAACTCTGACTGTGATGGGCCAGCCGTAAAAAGGAGAACGTAAATTGTCAAAAGTGAATAATCTTTTTAATTTAGTTGGTGTGTGTGTGTAATGGTGAAGAACACACTGAATAGGGCAGAATCAGTGGCATGAATAAAAATGATTGTCTTATTAGAAAAAAACAGCCAATGTAAGGGCAATCACTCCATTTCCACTACCCCATACTGCAACACAATGCATCATATTTCGGTGACATTCAAAACTGTTACTATTGCATATACAAGTGCATATGCATGCACATACACATGGCATCATTTTTCTCTATGACAAAAAAAATGTCCAAGCCTATAATCAGACTGCATGAAACACAAACATTACAAGAATGGAAACGTTAGAGTGAGGAATCTGATTGGTAACATGCAGGGGGAAAAAATATACAACGGTGACATTTATTAAAATTCTTTTCTTTGGAAACAACTGTTATTATTTTGAACTTAGAACATATTTCAAACACAATTCAAACGACATTAACGATATCCATGTATGTTGTTTTGCATTTAACTATACACCAGAAGAAATAATACAATTGGTTGCAAAGGAATGTCTGTCCACATTAAACCTCGGCAGTATTCCGGTTTCATCTTTCAGTATGCAAAGTCAACACTTTATCTCTTTTTAACTAATATATCTGCAAAAAAAAACTCAGACAGAATCTTATTAGACAGTACAGGTTGACTGTTGTGGCAAAGACTGATAAGCTCTGACTTACATAGAACATTACAACTTGGTTGATATATAAGTAAAATATTAACTCAAAGTCCATTGGAATATTGTTATTAATATATAGATTGAGGCCAAGAATAGCTTATTTGGAGTTTCTTGCCCCTTCCTGCTTATTTTTAGCCATTTTGGTGGCATGGCTCCATGGATAGGAATGCCATTCTGACAGCTGAAGTATCTCAACTATTACATGGAAGTTTTGTACATACACTTCTGGTCCCCGGTGGATGAATCTGAATTACTTTGGTGATTTGTCCTCGAGCTCCATCATCAGGTCAAAATTTCAGTTTGGCCAATACTTTGATTTATGACCAAATACCAGTAACATTTCTAAACTAAGATGGTGATCATGGTAAACATTGTACCCGCTAATCATCAGCATGTTATCATTATTTGGCTCAAGTATGTCTCAAGCACGTCTCACATAGCAGCTAGCGTGGCTGGAGACTCATACTCTTTTTCTTATGTGTTTTTAATATGTTTTGCAAAATAAACTAATCTACTCTCTAGCTTACTTTATTTATTCTTGTATTATTTAAAGTGGAATAATAGAATTTGCATTTTTTTTAGCAATGTCTGGGTGTATACAAATGTGTTTTTATGAGACTGACATCAAATTTTCAATGGTTCACTAAATCCTAAAGTCTTAATTCTTAGTGCACTCCCATACCACACACGTCATCCACCTATTCATGCGGTCAGGCTGCCAAGCAGCTTTGTGAATAATATCAATTCTCCATGGGAAACTAATGAGTAGTGGACATGCCCACCGACCACAGGGGACACAATCCATTCCTTCACACAGGGCGTCTGTTGGGGACTGTGTTGTGTCTCCCTGTCTGAGGGTGTGGAGCTGTTTGCTCAATGTTCTGCCATATGGCCGCTATGTCAGACCCCTCCAGGTTTGTTTTTGGGAGTCACCCTGTGGTCCTAACTCTCTGTGCCCAGACGTGGCCCACTCATACTGGGCCAAGACGGAGAGACAGTATGCCCCCCAGATGGAAGACGGGGAGGGTGGGATAGAAAGAACATTTGGAAAAATGAGGTCAAAGACGAAAGATTTAGAGATGATCTTTGATGCTGTAAATGAAAAAGTCACACGGAAAGAGAGGGAGGAGACAGCCATGTCAAAAGCTCCAATAGTGGAGATGGAGACGCTGTCAGATGGATTGCGGAAGACACACAGAACACAGAGAAAGAACTATTCAGTTGCGAAAAAGGGGAGAGAGGAGGAGGGTTAGATGGCGCGAACAGAGAAGAAAGAGAAATGATGAGAGAAGGGGAAAAAAGGAGTAAAAGAGAAGAAATGGAGTGAGAGAAAGTGAAGAGGCCAGGTGCAGTGGCAGAGCAGATGGAGGGAAGTAAAGAGGGAGGGAGAGAGAGTGATGGCGGGGGAAAAACAGAGAGTAGAGAAGTTAATGTCTCGACTGTTGTGTGATGGGGCGTGTCTGCTCCAATGCCAGGCCGCTTTTCTACACACTCATTTAAACACCCTGTTTTTTTTGCTTTCTATCAGTCTTCTCCTCTTTTTTCTTTTCAAGCATCCTCTTTCTTTGCTCTTTGTCTCAATTTCTTGCTCTTTCTCTTGCACATTCAATTCACTGCACTGGCATGACATGTACATCACAAAAAACGCTTTCTTTACTAAAAACTGAAAAAGGGGTAATTGAATAACATCAACAACACAGCAAATTATTTGGTTTGAAAGCATAATAGGTCATGGTCATCAATATCTGTCTTAGCCGTTCAAAACTATAACTATTACTTAGTTTAACAGAATATTTGTGTTCACTTTTCACATACCACATAAAAACAAGATGCTTAAAAGCCTAAGGACATATAAAGCAATAGTTTGACATTTTGGGAAATATTGTTTATTCACTTTCTTGCAGAGAGTTAGATAAGAAGATTGACATTCTGGCATCTGTCTGCTAAACATAAGGCTGCAGCCAGCAGCAACTTAACCTAGCTTAGCTTAGCTTAAAAACGAGCAAACAGCTAGCCTGGATCTGTTCAAGGCAACAAAGTCCACCTACTAGCACCTCTAAAACTCACTGATTTAAATGGTATATATTGTTTGTGTAAATTATAAAAAAAAAGAAGAAAAAAAAAAAGACACAAACACACGCACACACGCACGCACGCATGCATGTAGGTACGCACACACACATATCTGTTTGACACTGAAGTCCCGGAGATGGTTTGCTGTCACAGAAAGCAGGGTAGAAATAGCATGAACAATCTCTCTTCTTTTCTGTCACAGGGTCACTGGAGCAGCGCGGACATAAACATAATAATCCCTTTGACCATCGCAGGGGGACAGGATGCCCATATATGGAAGCGCGGAGAAAGGGAGGCGTGGCGGGTCCTACAGGGCCACGTTGGGGAAGTTGACATGGCGGAACGGCTGAATTATATTGGAAAGCCTGAGAACATTGGAGCATCTAGTGACTGTCTGTCTGAGGCTGGCACACACACACACACACACACACACACACACACACACACACAATCTGCTTGTCTGTCTACATTTCCCCCTCTCCACGCCTCTGTCCTTCATGCCTTCTCTCTCTAAAACACTTTTTTCGAACCTATCTGTCATCCACGGCAGTTTTTGCTTCCTTTATTCTTTCTTTATTTGTGTCTTCTCTTCTCTCCAGTCAGTCCTCCCACTGTTTCCACCTTTGTGTTCCACACCTGTTAGCTTTCTGTGTAACGTCCAACATCTTTGGCTAAACACAGAATGATCACATTTCTCCTGCCAAAACTGGTACAACCCCCTCAGTGCATAAAAACAGTTTCTAGAGTCTTGTGTCAGCCAAGTGATCCAAAACTCCACTATTCATAATAAATTATGTTTACCGGTACAAATGTCTCACAGGGCTGGCAGCAGTTTGTTTTTCAAAGTGCAATTCAACCAAATCACAAGCACAAAACAATATACATTGTTCTTCTTACTTTCCACAAAACAAGTAGTTTCAATAGAAATGGAAGATTATGATTATCCTGAGTAGCTGGGATGTTGTTCCTCCATTGTATTGTATTGTGTTGGCAGCAAAAGGTCAAGGTAACTTTGAAGGTAGATTTGGCTTACAGTGGGTGTTGAGTGGGTCAGCCTCCTTTTACACACACACACACACACACACACACACACACACACAGCAGCAGACTGTAGGATGTAACGTGACAAAGAAAACATCATTGCCCGTTACTAATAAAATACAATAAATGAATAGTTCCACAGACACAAAGGAAAATGTAATTAATTAATAAATATATAAAACTTAATAGATAAGGCAGCAGACCTGTATTACTACTGCTTATTTAATATACGTATAGCCACTGGGACAAAGCTGTTTCTGTATGGCTTAGTTTTATAGGCTACTTCACTATGTAAAAGGATCTATTTATCTATCTATCTATCTTCTTCCGCTTATCTGGGATCAGGTCGCAGGGCGGAAATGTCCAGCAGGGACCCCTAACGTCCCTTTCCCGAGCCACATTAACCAGCTCCGACTGGGGGATCCTGAGGCGTTCCCAGGCCAGGTTGGAGATATAAATCCTCCCAGCTGGACGTGCCTGGAACAACTCCCGAGGAAAGGGGGCCGGGGGGCATCCTTACCAGATGCATTTCTACTATTAGGAGTTATATTATTATGGGCAAGCGCTGTCTGTCCAGGTCTTCATGGTAGAGAGGAAGTTTACTTTTATTATATCTGGAACACTCCTCTGCTGAGGTGTCTTTCATTCTCGAGTTAAAGTAATTCTGGAATGTGTTTTCCATTACCCGGATAGAGGGTCTAAGGAGGGAGGGGGTCACATGCTGCACAGATTGTGAAGCCCTTTGAGGCACATTTGTAAATTTTGGAATGTGTAAATACAATTGATTTGACTTGACTAAGGACGCCATTTATGAAATACAGAGGAATGTGCTTCCAATACTTACAGTAAATCTACTCATTCAGTGACATTTCTGCCTCAGATGATGTAGACATTACAGTTTAACATGCAACAGTGTAAAAATATCTGGACTGGATTAATGGGTGTGTGAGTACTGACATTGTAAACCAGCAGTGAGGGCGGGGACAGTTGTAGCATCTAAGCCTGGAAAGCCGTTCTCATTATGGATTACTGTTAGAATAAATACAGCTGACTTGGCTGAACAGTACATTATATAATTATTTTATATAATTATATAATTAGAGATTATATATTATCTTTTCCTTTCACTCTTAGGAAGAAATAGGACATATGTGTTGGCCTATTTCCCAAAATGTTGAACTATGTTTTTATTGTGGCACATTTGCCTTATCAGAAAACCTTCAGACCATTAGATTAAGTTTACTGTAAAACAACAGGACTGATATCCTGACAGTTTTTTTTAAGAACAGCATGTCTTTTTAACTTTTTAACATTCTTAAATAACATATTACACTGGATGACTTAGACATCAATGGCAGCATAAGCTAGTTTAACTCATACACTGTAAATAGCCTCAATTGGCTTGGATCAGAGTGTCCATACTTTGCAATGTGGTGAGTCATTAGCAAAATATAGCACTTTAAAAGCAATGTCAGTATGTATGTAAAAACACATGTGGGACTTGCATCTTTTTCTGGTAAGGAGTGCGAACACAGCTTAGGAAGAAGCTTTGACAGCACTGGTGTTGATGTGGATTTCTGCTTGTGTAGTATTCAATTTTTATCAGTAAGACCCTCTAATCCCTCCGTCTTTCTTTTCAGTACTTTTCACTATCACTCTCCTCCTCTCCCTGCTCGTCGGTCCTGGAAGGTTTTAAATGTTTAAACAGTGACTGTGGTCAGTCATCAATCACACTGACACATGATTACTACACACACACACACACACAAGCACACACACGCACACACAACCTCAGTCATTACAGTCATTACTAAACACCTAATGGACACACAGCCAGGCACTGGCCTTTAAGCACTATGTCTATCAGGTACACACACACACACACACACACACACACACACACACACACACGTTACACTCTCAATCACTCAAGCTCATAAGCCTTCTCTTTTGCTTCATCTATCTTTCTTAATGCTTATTTCTCTTCCTCTTACCCTCATTTGTCTTTGCTTCCATCACTTCCTTATGCTCTCCCATGCCAAAAAACACCTTTTTCTACCTTTTTCGCTCTTTCTATTGACTGGTCTCCATCGCTATTTCTCCCTGTCTGTCTGTCCCTCTCTACCACATTTCACTCTTCATTTCTGTCCAACTGTGTCTCCATCTCCTTTTGTTTCTCCTCCCACCACATATGCAGGGCGTCGTCCTCTGTAATAAATCTTTTTTCCTGTCCGTTGAAGCTGAGGCAGCCCACAGCTCTATGCAGAGTGATAGATGATATAATATTGAGCCATTGTAAAGCTGCAACTGAGATATAGGGTTCTCATAAGAAAAGGGCCTCCGTAGCCTGTTGGGAGAGCAAGACAGAGGAGAGAGAGGACATAAGTATGTTAGAAAAAGACAGCGAAGACGAAAAGAAATAAAGAATTTATACAGAGCTTGAGAAAGGGGTAAAGCAAGGTGACTGGAAAAATAAGGCACATTAGTAAGTGTGTTGTCATTAATAATTTAGGTGTCTTGGCAAATAAAAAAAATTCTGACAATTTGTTTCTTAATTAAAAAGCTTTAATCAAGCAGTTCATGTATTTTTTCATTTTAAAACTTGAAAGCCTAGGCCAATCTGTAAGTGAGTCTAACATTTCACATGCTCATTCTTTCTGATCAACAGAAGTTACAACTGCCTGAAAACTCTAAAATAAAATAAATACACATACAGTATAGAAATCAGGAAATTGTGTGGAGCTCTTCTGTTTGTTGCGCCTAAACGAGCCAGTCATGACACTATACAGTACATATTCAGGGATGGGTTACTGTAACAGCCCAAGGTTACACACTGATGTTGCTATTGGGTTTGTCCCTTGCGCATGCACAGTCGTGAAGATTTTTTTTCTTGTGCCCCGCACGGACCTCTCTTATGTCCGCAGTTACTGTATATTACAGCTGCGAGACCAGAGATCTGCTCTTTATTTTTATTCGGACAGTCAGGTAAGGTAAGGATACCACCAGTGGCGACACCCAGACATTCCTGAAGGGGATCTCTTTGGCGGGCAAGAGTCCACTGACTTGGATCCCCCCAGAGAGGATTCTCTTACCGGCACAGGCTCTCCCTTCTCCCCGTTAGGAGAACTGGAGCTCGAAACAGATGTGATTTACGGAGCCCCAAAGGGGAGCACCGCATCAGCGGCTTTCTCCTTCACATCAGGCGGGCTCTCTGCCCACTACTAATGGCGGTTTTCCACGGCGTGGTATCTACTCGACTCGCCTCGACTCTACTCGCCTTTTTTGGTTTTCTATTACGAAAAAAAGTCCCTGGGACCTGCTACCAGGTACTTTTTTTAGTACTACCTCAGTCGAGGTTCTAAGCGAGCTGATGCGATACCAAAAGGTGACGTGGAAACCTGCAGACTACTGGTTGGTCGGATCGCTGCGTTGTTAGCAAACAAGAGTGCGGAGTGTGTGTCCGGAACAGACCCGACATTAAAAAAAAAGAATTCTAGCCAGACACCGACAGATTATCTACTCTCTGCACGATTCTCACTTTCCAACTGTTCAATATTAAGGGCTATATATTAGGGGATTTATGTTGTTTCCAATATTGCACACTGTTACTTTAAAAAAACAAGACAATATATCAAAGAAAAGTTTTTATTTAGCTATTCAAGTAGCGCATCAAACCCTCCCGTACATCCCGGTCTTCTTCCTCTGCACCCTGTACCAGGTTTTCCCCCCGGCTCTGCTGTCCCAGATGCATCCCAGTCGTTGTCATAAGCCTCTCCATGACTCTCATAAAGATTATACGAAGCACAGCAGGTCAGAACCAGAGATTTCACCCGTCGGACATCGCCCACCAGACGGTCTGCGGCGGCGATTTTGCAAAGCGTTAATGCTCTGAAACACAGACGGTACACAGCAGACATATTTTGGTGTGTAATCATGGTTGCTAAAGTTCATGTACTTTATATAGCGTATAGTAAATATTGACTGTGACCCTAACACATGCAAATGTTAGCTAACGCTACCAGGAAACTTAACTTACCCTTTTGTGTTGGCAAACAATAGTCAGGTCGACGTCTGAACTCCGTCGGAATTCCCAAACTCCTGTTTTTTTAGCGGTGATTTTTGTTGCTTCCTTTAGCTTCTTTTGAAACAAAACATTGGCGAGTAGCCTACGTGCTGTTGTGAATCACGTTGAAAATTACGTCATCACGCGTAGCTATGGTAACCAGCCACGCTGAGGCGTTACTCATTCTGCAATGGAAAACGGACAGAGAATGCGTCGAACCGAGTAGAGGCGAGTCAAGGCGAGTTGAGTCGAGTTGTTACCATCAATGGAAAAACGCCATTAGGTTTTTGTTCTCGACCTGTGTGAATGCTGAGTAAGCATTCTCCGAACCCGGGAGTCGGACGGCACCAATGTCTCTCTATGCACCGTTTACCAGGGTCCAAGGCGACATGGAAACGGAGTTTCCAGCAGTCTTGCCACTGTGGCAGAGCCTGGCCTCCATCTTGCTTTGAAAGGCCACTTTTTTGGGCCGACGGAAGTCCACACTGCCATCTACCCGGGGACGGTCCCATTGCCCCACATGGCTTGTTTGGACCTCAACTTTAACAGCCACAAGCTATAGGTAGTGGAGGGGATGCAGAAACACACCGCCTGGAGAGCAGCGCCTTGGCCACAAGATGTCAGCTAGAGAAGAAGACGCCCAGCAGGTTGCAGCTGCGCCTCCCCAAGCCCCACCTCCATCTCCACCGTACCGCCTTCCTCCCCCGCGGCGGTATCCCCCTGCCAAACATCAAACCAACGCGGGCCATAAGGCCATGCAGGCAGTAGCCTACCCACCTGGTCCAATCCACCCTGAGCCGACTCGCAAACAGCGTCATTAGTGGCAGTGACAGTGCCGGAAACAGCGCTTTTAAGGGCAGTTTCTCCTAAAGAGCATTCAGGCTCGCCGCCAAGCTCACATGCAGTAAAACAGGCAAAACCCAGCCACACTGTGTCAGAAGTAACAGGAGCAAACATCCATTCAAATTGCATGTAGATAGCTTCCTCAGTTATTCTCCACTTCCCCGCTGATTACTCGGATTACCTTGCTTCACTCAGCGGTGGGGAGGGGACGATACTTACTGCTATGTAAACAGACAACACGCAGACATGTGGGTGCCTGCCATCAAAACACTGTGCTGTGTGGAAAAGCATGTAACCCATGATAAACAAATTGACGTTGAAGGAAATCACAAATGGCTATACGCTTCAATTCTCCAGCCCTGCCCCGGTTCTTACCAGCGTGGTAACAACTATCATGCTATCTCAAATACAGATAACGGCTCTGATATCAGAGCCGTTATCTCCCGCGTCCTTCCAGAGAAGGAGAATGACAGGTTTAACTCCTGTTATTTCCTCATACAGGAGCAAATGGGAGGGATGAGACCGATGCTGGACCTGGCTTTGTCCTGGAGCGACCATTCCACATGTTGACTGCCGTACATGCATCGCAGTATGCGCGCCTGGCGATTGGTTCACTTCCATTGACCTGAGGGCACGTTCACATTCCGGTCATACTCTCTAGCCCATTGTACGACCTCCAAATGTATCAAGGCGGTTTTCAAACATTACGCAGAGGGGATCATGGTTCTGTTAAGACGACCTAATCCTTAGGACGCTGTGCAAACACTGAATTTTCCATAAACTGGCTGTTGCAATGTTCAAATGTTTACTATGGCTCAATTTTACGTCTTTCTGAGAAGCGATCTTCTGTGGTTATGATGCTGTTATTGTGCTCGCTCAGCATCATTTGCGCTCCAAAGGTTGCTTTCTTTAAACCTTAAAAAACACTAACTTTTGACCTAAAGTCTTGCATGATCATGACAACATTACAGACTAGGCTTTTTGTGATTTTATCCTTCTTGTCTCCATACCCTAACCGGTATGGAGGTTTGAGGTTTGTCCATTCAGCTCACAGTGGCTGTTATTTATTTATTTTACACCTTTTGCTCCTCACTCTTTTTTAACTAAAGTAGACTGCATTTAAGTGGTCAAGTCAGAGTTTGCTTGTGTAACAGAGATAATTTGACTACATTGAATGAGTATACATAGGATTAAAAGATATTTTAAAGTGTGAAAGTTAAAATTAATAAGTTAAAATGCTGTAATTCATTGCACTGCTTGGTTAAACATATGGTTTATTATTCTATTGAGTTAAAATACTCTGTGATCAGTAGATCTGTAATCCATTGCTCTGACCTTTTCATATACATTGGTCTTAAAAGATAAATAGGATGAAAAGACAATTTGTGTTTAAAATACTGTCTAATATACCTATATGACCTTGGGAAAAATGCACTGAAAATACATGTGGAAGTATTTAATAGTTTCCTTAAGTTTCCATTTGTTTCTGGTTTTAAGTACTGGTTGAGTAGCTAATCTGTGTTCGATTGCTAATGCCTTGTTCAGACTGTTCGTTTGGCTTACGCTCGTCCATTACAACATTGGACTTGAGTAAAGCAACATCGTGTCCGTGTGTAAATTTCTATTTACCCCTTTGACAGGTAAGAATGAAGGTTGTGATATGTTTGATCAATGTATATGTGTTTTAATTTTGTAAGGAATGAAGGCAGTAAAATATTGGTTACTGTGATAACATAAGCACGTGAATTTAGCGGGTTAAATGTAGACGTGTTGCTCCATTGTAGCTTGCTAGCTAACGGCGTCACGCGGAGCTAGGTGAAGCGGGGTACTTAATGAAATATCGCTATTGTCCGTGTTAACTTGTTATCGTGGGTATGAGAATGCTATTACTGCAGTTTAAGAATAGTAGTGTAAGAGTGTTAAGTGTGCAGAAGCAAGTAATTTGTGTTAGTGCAACTGGAGCAAAATTGTAAATGATTCTGGATTAATAATGAATGTATTGCAGAGGTATTTTGCAAGTTGCAGCTAAGATATATTTTGTTTATGGAAAATATTTGTTTTGTAGTACGTTGTAAACTTGCTGTTATGTTACTGAAAATACATTACAACATTGGACTTGAGTAAAGCAACATCGTGTCCGTGTGTAAATTTCTATTTACCCCTTTGACAGGGGCGCAACATTTGGAGGCACTGCTGGGATTGTGTGCAGCTTGGTCCAGCATCTACAAGGGATGTCCCCAGCCGTCACACATCTCTTTTAAACAACTCAGATACTAGTAGCCGGAGGTGGATCAGCAACAGTGGGATTCCGACCGTCTTAGGGGCAGCTTGCATGTGATCTGAGGTATTTCTACATACCAGGAGAACTGTTACTACTACCCTGAGGATTGAAAGAGACCACATCACTGCTAGTACCCACACCTTGCTTGAAAGATGGAGTCAACAGAGTTGGAGAAATTACAGCTTGAAGTAATAAGAGAGTTGTGCCTGCTGCCCAGGGGAAGTCTGGTGGAGATATGCAACTATCTAATCAGTGACAGAGGAGAGTTTGAGAATGTTACTGACAAAGGCCGGACTGCCCTCATCACACTAATTTCAAACCACATACAGAGAACAGATCTAGAGAAACTTGAGGATAAAGGCATGTCTGAATTACTTTATCTCCATGACAAACTTTCTGAGCTCCAGGCAGCTGGTAAAACTAGCACACTAAAACAAGTAGACGAGCAACAGAATGAACAGAAGGAAGAGGAGGACAGACTATTGAGGGAAATTGAGGCCTTGCAACTCCAGTTGGCAAGCACACAGAAACAGAACGGGAAACAGGAGAAAAGAGAAATGAAAAGCATCGCCCCCACCAGTCAGCCATTACAGAGCGCGGTCCACAGTCCTGCACCTCACCTATGGCACAAAGACTTCATGATTGCTGGCCAAATTGGTGAGCCCGGTCAGAAAGACAAGCTGACTTTTTCAAGCCTAGCACGACAAATTGAACATGGCTTAAGCAAGGGGTTCCCTGAACTGGAGATTGTAGATGCAGTGATTAGAGCGATATCCCCTGGCATGCAACTTCGAAGTTATTTAGAGGGCAAAGCCAGCTTGCCCTTACCCACATTGAGGCGCATACTACGTTGTCACTATCAAGAAAAAAGTGCGACCGAACTTTATAAGCAGCTGACTTCAGAGGTGCAGAGCATCAAAGAGACCTCACAGAGTTTCCTTATTCGCACCTTTGATCTGAGGCAAAAAATCTTGTTTGCTTCGCAGGAAGCTGAATCCGGTCTCAAATATGACCCTGGATTAGTGCAAAAAATGTTTCTTCACACTGTGTTAACTGGCCTCCAGAATGACAACATCAGGCGTGATCTTCAGCCTTATTTGGAGCAAGAGGACATTTCTGATGAACTGTTGCTCGAGCGAATGAACACAGCATGTGCCTATGAAACTAAGAGACAGAACAAGAAAAGAATCTCAGGACAACAGAAGCTTGTTACCACCCACTCAGTCCAGTCGAGCGATGCTCCTGCTGAAAAAACACCAACCCAACAAAATCCCAAAGTTTCCCCAGTTGTTCTTTCCCAGCTGGAGGAAATTAAATCTGAAATGGCTCTTTTGAAAGATCTCAAAGCTGAAGTGTCTCAAATAAGGGAGTCCATGCAACAGCCCCAGCATATGCCTAGACAGCCACGGCCAGCAGGGGGAGCCGATGGTGCATCAGGACTGCAATTCTCAGGACAGCAGGTACAGGATCTGTCACAACAGGGCTACTGGGTTACTCCGGACCCCAGACACCAAGGAGGAACAGCCCAGTATCAGCAAAGGTTTGCCCCACAGCGCAGCTTCCCCCCAGCAAATCGTGGACAAAGGAGAAAATGTCTGGGCTGTCAGCAGAGTGGAACTGGAGATTATTGCACACACTGTTACAGGTGTGGCAGCAGTGAGCACTTCCTGGCAGGCTGTCGAGCAAGGGAGCAGCGACAGTTTGGAGGTGAGCCTTTAAATGGGGGAAGGTCACTCGCACGGGACGGGGAGTGACTGATAATGAAGGAAGGTCCCAGCAATGTGCACATTGTGGACAAAAAGGTGAGGGAGTAGTCTTGAAGCAATGTGGATCTTGTAAGAAAGTGCTTTACTGTTCTAGGCCATGCCAAGTTGATAATTGGGATAAACACAAAAGAGAATGTGGACCTCCCTCATGTATGACTAAGAACACTATCCCAAAAAGAGAAAAAGGAGCTAAAACAGCACCATTGGTAGGAGAGAAGTACATGGTTAATTGCTTCATCCAAGATCAAAAGGTTCAGGCTTTGTGGGATTCAGGCTCCCAAGTGACCATAATTGATGAGCTATGGAAAGAAGCACACCTACCAGACCTAAGAATAAGAGACATTTTAGAAATTCTAGACATTACCCCAGATTTTGACATAAAGGCAGCAAATGGGGAAAGTATGCCATACACAGGCTGGGTTGAGGCAACTTTCAGATTAGCGTCAGGGGCTGCATCCAATATAGAAGTGATTGTCCCCATACTTGTAATGAAGGGTGGGCAGCTTATTCAACCAATCATTGGGTCTAATGTAATTAAGATCATTATAGACAGTGAACTGAAACAGTCTAACATTACTGATCAGGAACAACTGAGCAGAACAGTAAGAGCAGCATTCCCAGGCCAAGCAAAAGTTTTTGTAGAGCAGGTAACGGCTGTTGTAGGGCAAGTCACTAACAAGCAAGTGGATGAGTATGTTGTCAAGACAAAAAGGGAGAGGATCAACATACCTAAACACACTTCAGTCAGAGTTGAGTGCCATGTAAAAATGGACTCCCCACGGGAAGATAAAACACTTTTCTTCGAGCCTGATGTGAAACCCCGCTGGACTGAGGGACTCGAACTGTGTGACATGCTCGTAAAAGTAAATAAGGGCCAAAAAAGACCCTCTATTACTATAAATGTCCAGAATCCCACTGATCATGAGATAGTGTTAGCAGGAAGGACTTTGCTCGGGACTGTCCAGCAGGTTCAAGCAATCTACCCAGCTGCCACACTAGAGAGGCCCCACTCTTCACCTCCCGCTACAACAAACTTTCATCAGAGCGGAAAGGGATCAAATTACCGGGGAGGTTTGGGATCCACCAGTGGACCTGACCCATCTCAGTGAGCCAGAACGAGAGATAGTTCACAAGATGTTAAGAGAAGGGTGTGCCTCCTTTTCTAGAACAGATGATGATATTGGCTGCATCGAAAAACTGCAACTTAGTATCTCCCTGAAAGATACCAAGCCTGTAGCAAAATCATATGTCTCAGTGCCTAGGCCTCTTTATCAGGAAATGAAGGGCTACTTGAATGACCTCATTGCTCAGGGTTGGGTGGAGAAGTCTAACTCACCATATGCCTCACCAGTCGGGTGTGTCCGGAAAAAAGATGGGAGTCTGCGACTGTGTATTGACTTCCGTGAAGTGAACAAAAAGACGCTTCCTGACCGCCAGCCTATTCCCAGAGTGCAAGAGATAATGGATGGCCTAGGAGGAAACTCGTGGTTCTCTCTGTTGGATCAAGGGAAGGCATACCATCAGGGATTTATGGCAAAAGAGAGTAGACCCATAACTGCTTTTGTGACACCTTGGGGTCTCTATGAGTGGATAAGAATCCCCTTTGGCCTGATGAATGCCCCAGCTGCCTTTCAGCGCTTCATGGAAGAATGTTTGGAGGAACTAAGAGATGAAATCTGTATTCCATACTTGGATGACACCCTGGTCTTCAGTAGAACCTTTGATGATCATGTAGAGCATGTAAGGACAGTTCTACAGCGACTACAACAGCATGGGATAAAGTTGAAACCAAGTAAGTGTGGAGTTTTCAAGCGTGAGATCCGCTACTTGGGGCGTGTCGTGTCTGCTGAGGGCAGCAGAATGGATCCAGCTGATACTGTGGCTGTGAGAGCCTTAAAGGAAAAAAGGCCACCGACTGTAGGAGAATTGAGGACAGTCATGGGGCTACTGAGCTACTACCGACAGTACATCAAGGACTTCTCTCGGATCGCCAGCCCTCTTTACGCCCTGATGGAGTTGGACCCTGGAGCGGGTAAACAGAAGGATCGTAGCTCAAGAACAAGAAAAGTAAAAGTAAAATACAAAGGAACACCTTCACACAAGTCGATCACATGGACTGACAAACATCAACATATACTGGAGCGATTGATTGACTGTCTGGTTGAGCCTCCAATACTTGGATTCCTAGACTTCAACAAATCATTCATTTTACATACAGATGCTTCACAGCAAGGCCTAGGTGCAGTGCTATATCAAGAGCAGGAGGGTAAACTTTGTGTAATAGGCTATGCATCTCGCACACTGACCAAAGCAGAAAGAAACTACCATCTTCATTCAGGAAAACTTGAATTTCTGGCTTTGAAGTGGTCCGTTACCGAACAATTCAGAGATTACCTTATCAGCTCATCTTGCACTGTCTATACGGACAACAACCCACTTACCTTTGTGTTATCAACAGCCAAGCTCAATGCGACAGGACATCGGTGGGTTGCTGAGTTAGCCGACTTTGACCTTACAATCAAATATTGTCCAGGCAGAGAGAACTGTAATGCAGATAGCCTTTCGAGAATGCCCTGTGACATTGAAAACATGATGGAAGACTGCTCAGAGGAAATGTCCTCCCCTTCGGTGCAAACTACAGTACAAGCTGCACAGATGACTGTCTCTCATACGGTATGGCCCATACTGGCTACTGGGTGTGCAGAATCGGATGAGAACATGCCTATACCCTTTTCTTGAGCAGCAATCTGTCAATCTCAGAGAGATGACAAAGATATTGGCCCAGTTATCGCCTGCAAACAGTCAAGTGAGAGGCCTGCAGGGCAGCAATTTAAATCCTTCAGCGCACGGAGTAGGTGTCACCTCCGTGACTGGGAGAAGCTCAGCTTTGATGTGGATGGAATACTTCACCAAGAGACTGTAACCAGGACACAACTTGTTTTACCTGACATTTACAAATCAACAGTTTTGAGACAGCTGCATAACGAAATGGGACACCAAGGTGTGGAACGCACAACATCACTTGTTCGGGATCGCTTTTTCTGGCCAAATATGCAAAGAGAGATAACCCACTATGTCACTCAAAGCTGTACCTGTATTTAACAGAAAAAGCCCTGTCGAGAAACAAAAGCTCCACTCACACCAATCGTCACCACTCAGCCATTTGAGCTGGTATCCATCGACTTCTTGCACTTGGACAAGTGTAAAGGCGGATATGAGTACTTGTTAATAGTAGATCATTATACACGTTTTGCACAAGCCTATCCCACCACATCAAAATCTGCCAAAACTGTTGCAGATAAGATCTTTAATGATTATGCGCTGAAGTTTGGTTTCCCTCTGAGGATTCATCATGACCAGGGAGGGGAATTTGAAAGTCAGTTGTTTGCGCAGCTAAAGAAAAATTGTGGGGTGATGGGGTCAAGAACAACACCGTACCATCCCCAAGGCAATGGGCAGGTGGAGCGGCTAAACAGAACAATACTGCAAATGCTGAGAACACTTACTCAAAGGCAGAAATCAGATTGGCGAGAGTCGTTGCCAAAACTCATATATGCATATAACAGCACTCGATGTGAAGTCACAGGTTTCTCACCCTCTACCTCCTCTTTGGAAGGTCACCTAGATTACCAGTGGACTTGCTGTTTGGTTTGACCCCTGAGACTGGAACTACTAATCAAAAGGAGTATATGAGAAAGTGGAAAGAACAGATGCAGGAGGCATATGAGATCACAACAGCAAATGCAAAAAATGTGTAGAGAGAAGCAAGAGAAATCATGACAGCAAAGTGAGAAGTTTAGTATTACACGAGGGTGACCGTGTTCTCGTCAGGAATATGACACCTAGAGGTGGAACAGGGAAGCTCAGAAACCACTGGGAAGATTGCATTCACAAAGTTATCCGTCAAGTGGGAAAAGACATGCCCATATATGAAGTAATACCAGAGCAAGGCAAGGCAAGAGGACGTAGGATTCTGCATCGTAACCTCTTATTGCCATGTGACCACCTGCCTCTGGAAATTCAATTGAAACCAGCGAAAGCAAAGAGACAAATCAAGAGCAGGGGACAACCAAATCCAGAAACGGACAAGGATGGTAGCGATGATGATGATGGCTATGGGTACTATCTGCTCAGAGCTCAGCTTCCCCCAAGATACAACGCCATGTGAACGACAGGGAAGATGCTGATAGAGAAGTTACACAGCTCTCACAGGATGCCAAGGAGCAGGACAGTGGAGAGACATTGATAGAGGGGGACTCATCGGAACAACAGGAGATGATCGTTCAAGAGGAAACTTTTCTGGAAAGGACACCAAGAGTGCAGTCGCCTGTTCCGAGTGAAGACCGCAGTGGAGAGGAACGATACCAGCGACCAGTAAGAGAGAGACAACCTCCAAGAGTCTTCACATATAATCAGCTGGGCAATCCTGGTTGTTATAGTACTGGATTCTCAAGTGACACCATGTACTGGTGCCCACCAGCACCCTATGGAGCCATGAAAGCAACAAGTGCATGGATGACTCCGGTACAGCGCTTTGACTACCAGCCTGTGGTTGTACCGGGCTACTGACTGAGAAACACACTTGCATGAACACACATATTTCATACATTCACAAATGGACTGTTGGACTGTGAGTATTCACACACATTATACATATGGGGATTGACTGTTGGACATGTTGAGGGTGAATACACACATTTTTATTCATGATACCCTCATTGATGGACAAACAGTGTTAACATACACGCTACATTAAACCTTGGACTTTTAGATAAGCTTGGTGCTCGTTTACGAACTGTTGCAAAAGTGATGTGATTACATCATGTCCACTGTTTAGCTGTTTTGAATATTATTTACTCGACGGGATGTCGGGGACGACATCCGTGTTGAAGGGGAGTGTGTAACAGTGATATTTTGACTACATTGAATGAGTATACATAGGATTAAAAGATATTTTAAAGTGTGCAAGTTAAAATTAATAAGTTAAAATGCTGTAATTCATTGCACTGCTTGGTTAAACATATGGTTTATATGGTTAAAATACTCTGTGATCAGTAGATCTGTAATCCATTGCTCTGACCTTTTCATATACATTGGTCTTAAAAGATAAATAGGATGAAAAGACAATTTGTGTTTAAAATACTGTCTAATATACCTATATGACCTTGGGAAAAATGCACTGAAAATACATGTGGAAGTATTTAATAGTTTCCTTAAGTTTCCATTTGTTTCTGGTTTTAAGTACTGGTTGAGTAGCTAATCTGTGTTCGATTGCTAATGCCTTGTTCAGACTGTAGGGGAACGTTTGGCTTACGCTCGTCCATTACAACATTGGACTTGAGTAAAGCAACATCGTGTCCGTGTGTAAATTTCTATTTACCCCTTTGACAGGTAAGAATGAAGGTTGTGATATGTTTGATCAATGTATATGTGTTTTAATTTAGTAAGGAATGAAGGCAGTAAAATATTGGTTACTGTGATAACATAAGCACGTGAATTTAGCGGGTTAAATGTAGACGTGTTGCTCCATTGTAGCTTGCTAACTAACGGCGTCACGCGAAGCTAGGTGAAGCGGGGTACTTAATGAAATATCGCTATTGTCCGTGTTAACTTGTTATCGTGGGTATGAGAATGCTATTACTGCAGTTTAAGAATAGTAGTGTAAGAGTGTTAAGTATGCAGAAGCAAGTAATTTGTGTTAGTGCAACTGGAGCAAAATTGTAAATGATTCTGGATTAATAATGAATGTATTGCAGAGGTATTTTGCAAGTTGCAGCTAAGATATATTTTGTTTATGGAAAATATTTGTTTTGTAACACGTTGTAAACTTGCTGTTATGATGTTACTGAAAATACATTACAACATTGGACTTGAGTAAAGCAACATCGTGTCCGTGTGTAAATTTCTATTTACCCCTTTGACAGGGGCGCAACATTTGCCTCTGTGAAAATCAAAGCCTTCCTGTGGTTTGTCTGTAGAAAACTTTTAATGTGAAGCAGTAGCAGAAGGATCTGACAGTTTGCATTAACTTCTTATTGCAAAAACTACAGCATTTGACAGCAAACAAGAAAAAAAAGTGAAACTTTTTTATGCCGACCTTACACCAAACAACTTTTCAATCAATTCCACTGTCGCAGACTAATTTCCAATATCGGAATTAAATCTTGACAGTCTTGCTAGAGTTGGGGCATGCTCAGTCCGAGTCAATCTTTTTCTCGTCTTGATGTTCCAACAAATTCAAACATGTTTGATAATATCGTAAATTTTAGGTCTTGGTAGTAACGTTAAATCATGTCAACTGCCCATGTCAAATTGTTTTATTACTAGACTGTTCATATTACAGCGCTCCCCACCGATGATAAAAACGTAATTAAGCAGAGGCAGGACATGTAGATCAGAAAGGGGAAATTCCATACCCCCCCCCCCAGGAAAATCACACCCTGGGCAGGCATTAGATGACTTTCAGAAAAGACTATAGCAGTGGAGCAAAACACTAAATTCTGTAAATTCTAAAAGATGACTTTTGTCCGCCTTTTTAAAAAGCATTTTATTTCTAGTCACATGCACATGTTTAGCCAATCACTCAAATGTAATACCACAGTGTGGCTTAGGGCAGACTCTGTCATTGTTTCCTGCACCAGGCCACGGAAAAAGGGGCAGAAATGAATAACTAGAAAATGCCATTTCCTAAAAAATGTGTGGAATATGTCATGTTTTTTTGGAAAGCTAACACTTAAGTAAATAATTGTTTTTTAAAGTTCAAACCAAAATATGTAGAACATTGTATGATTTGAAGTTATTTTATAGCTGGAAGTGTGAGTGTGTCTCAAAAAGTCAAAGTGATAATGTAGTATGTCAAAAAAAAAGTCATAGTAGGCTATACTAAAAGTGATACAAATCCAGTATAGTATGTAAAAAAAATGTCATAGTATAGAATGTTTAAAAAAGTATATAGTTGCCTATATTGAAAAAGTCATAGCATTCTTGTAGGCTGGCTCAGGTGTCTCTTGGACCAGCTCTTAGTTATTGGGCTATAGTTTTAGACTGCCGGGGGACTTTCATTGACACACTGGGCTGCTCTGTCCTCTCTCCTGTCTCTTTCCAACTGTGTGCATTTATGTCCCAGTAATGATTGTTACCACCATTGCTCCTGGGAGCTTGTTCTATGGACTCCTTATGTTTTCTTGGCTCACAGTTTTTCTTGGATTGGGGTTGCAGCTGCTGCCGTGGTCCTGCTCAACGCCCTTCTGCACCCTGGATTGGGGTGACACCTACACAGTGGTTGCAGCTGCTGCTGTGGTCCTGCCCGACACATCGCTACGCCCTTCTATGCCCTGCACTGCTACTACGGTTATAGTCAATGTTATACTGTCTTTATTGGTACTATAAATGCCAATGTTCATCATACCAACTGAGATAATTATTATAAATCATTTTCCATGTCTGTGTATCTGCGTCTGTGTCTCTGAATTTCTGTATAGAGAACATGCAAACGCCACACAAAGAGGCCGAGCTCAGACCGTGGATCAAACCAAGGGTCAGAGTTACTCCTAGTTGGAGCAGAGCTAGCCACGGAGACATCTGGCCACCAAATATAATACATTAAAAAAGCAGTCATAGCATTGTAGTAGGTCAGAAAAAAATTATTAAGTCAGAAAAAGTCATAATATAGTATGTTGAAAAAAGTAATTGTTTAGTAAAAAAGCTTGTTGAAAGCAATTGTTACAGTATGGTACTTCGAAAATAGTATGTCAAAAAGAAGTGATAAAAAGTCATATTATAGTATGGCAAAAAGTCATGGTATAATATGTTGAAAACAATTATAAAATAGTCATAATATAGTAAAAAGACAATAAAAAGTCAGAATAGTATGTCAAGAAATAGTCATAGTATAGTATGAGTATAGTACATCAAAAATAGTTATAGCATGTCAAAAATTAATGAAAATGTTACAGTAGAGTACATCAAAAACACTTATAGTAATAGTATAGTATGTCAAAAAAAGTCATAAATAAGTCATAGTATAGTATGTCAAAAAAGTGACAATAAGTCACCCTGGCAACACATAAAGAAATGGGTCATGGCCTGCCGTATTCTACTGTGACTATTCTGTGCCTACCACCACGTTGGAACACCGTGTTTGTTCTGCGTTAAACTATTTGTTTATTCACACTTTCCATATCATTTTCTTATAGCACAGTGTGAAGGTTCTGTGTACATTGCTTGTGTTTGCATTTTTTACATGCTGGTGGTGATGTGTGCATGCAGAAATGTCTGCAAGTGTTTGTCAGCTTCAGGTAGTGTGTTAGTCGGATGCAACCCGTCTAATTGTAGTCAGGTGCAACATAATGAGCCAACAACTCTCCAGGTACAGTGTTTTGGCTCAGTCTTCATTTTGTAATTATGCTCTATGTCTTCTTTATAAACTATCAACACCAAGGTTATATTTAACAGAACACTTTAAAGCTGAATACATTGAAAAAGAACTTTGTGACAGTGACATTTTAATTTTTTTATGCACATCCAGCAGCCACAGAGCAACATTAGCATTCATTTGGAGTCATATTTCTAGCCACCTGATGACAGAAAGTAAACTCTGTTTTAGCTTGATTTTGATAACTCCTAAGGGAAATATCTGGTTCTCTGAATTATCCACAATGTTCAAAGCTATAGACCCTAAATGTGTCGATTGTTTGGTGTAGTAGGAGTAGGCAGGACATAAGGTATGGGGGCCAGCTTGGCTGAGAGACACTGTTTAAGTCAGAATGAGCTTTTATTCACAGCTGCACACTGGGGTTCCTCAGGTCTGAACAGTTGTTGCTCAAAATCACAAGCTGTCACTCACTGCAACATGCTGAGAGGAGACTAGAGGACAAACACACACACACACACACACACACACACACACACACACACACACACACACACACACACACATACCATGCAGGAGGTGTTCGGGGTCCAGTAGCCTTCTTTTAACTCAGCAGGAAATGGATGAACCCCTCTCTCTCTCTCTCTCTCTCTCTCTCTCTCTCAATTCAATATTCAATTCCATTTGTCTTAGGCATGAACAAAGAAAACATGTTGCCAAAGCAGTTTGCAGAAAATGCATGTATATAGTACATATCATATATTACATACATACAGTAGTTGTCATATTGATTCTATATTGATTGTTAAAAAACACACTACATTACAAACACAATATAATATTTACAGTTTTGTGAAATATAATTACTGTACAATCCCAAACCAATCTGTAATGTTGGGATCTTAAAGGTTGTGGCAGGCAGATACAGATATTTAGCTGCCTTTTCTGATGTTAACATTATTTTTTGGGGTTATTTTTCCAAAGTGTTGTTTGTTTACAAATCGAGTTGAAAGGAAACTCAATTTGACATAATGTGAAATCTTAATTAAAAAGCAACAGTGTCCATTTCTTAAACTATAAAAAAAGAAGTTACAACTGTAATTTTTCAGTGTATTTTACTTGTTGAAAAATGCACACACACACACAAACACTCACTCACTCTCTCCTTCTGTGTCTCGTCCTACCCGTTTCTTGCCCTCTCAAAGTATGCAAAGGTACAAAGTGACACACAGACGTCTGGACATCTACCACAAAAACACATCCGCACCAGCTTCTCTTTATCACATGTTCAAAGGAACACGTTGACACACATGCAGGGACTCATAAAGGGAGTCATCTGTCACTTTCCATCAGGTGATGAATAATATACCAGGCTGTCACCAATCCAATAAGCACACACTGCCCCGAGCCGCTGGTAAATGCACAACATGGTGAAACACAGAAACACACTCCAAGGCACAGAAACCACACACACACACACACACACACACTGAGCTGTGATTGATGTGTTTGAGCTATGTTCACATGTGAAGCCATGGGCGCATTATTAGAAAATTGATGATAGAAGACTTTCATCCCTCAGAGAGGTAATGCACATGCACACACACATGCATGCACGCACACACACAGAAAAAGAAAGGCATTGTAAGAAACCACATGATGACACACTTGACTTGCATCATTACTTGTTTTTTTTCTTTGGTTCTATGTTTTTACAACTAAATACCACAGGATAACAGGAACTTCTTTTTCAGACTAAAGAAGTGATAACAGTCACCTTTTCAAGAAAATCAGCCTTGTATGCAGATGCATTTCAGAGTTAATCAGGAAAAATGTTTTAAAAAGCTTCCTAATACAAGTCCTTATAAAAACAGTAGTTTCATCAAGCATTCCACACATAGATTACATTAATTACTTAACACAAAGATGTGTTCTTGCCTAGAGGGGTTGTGCAATATATCTTCAGATCTATCTGCAAGTGTTTACTGTATGTTACACGCATACATCATGTCTAGTTACTGTAATATGTGAATGTGTAGATATTAGACAGGGTTACGTATGTGCTATTTTTATTGTGCCCTTAGAGAATTCAAATGAAATCAAATCTAATCTAATGGCAATAAAATACCCTCAATTTATGAAAGCGTATGTAATCATTCAGTAGATGTTACAGTAAGATCACCAAAACTTGAGTTACTGTAGTTTTTTTCTAGTTTGCGCATAGATTAAAGTCCAACCTCATGATGTTAGAGACATTTCACTTGTGTTTTATAAATGTAAATGTGCTGTATTTATATAGCGCTTTTCTAGTCTTAACGACTACTCAAAGCGCTTTTACATTCACCATTCACACATTCACTACTCAAAGCACTTTTACATTCACCATTCACACATTCACTACTCAAAGCACTTTTACATTCACCATTCACACATTCACTACTCAAAGCACTTTTACATTCACCATTCACACACATTCATACACTGTGGCCGATGCGCAGCATCGGGTGCAACGTCTTGCCCAAGGACACTTCGACATGGGACTGCAGGGCTACCACTGAGCCACAGCCGCCCATATATTATACAGTGGGTACGGAAAGTATTCAGACCCCTTTAAATTTTTCACTCTTTGTTTCATTGCAGCCTTTTTCCAAAAATCAAAAAAGTTAATTTTATTTCTCAGTAATGTACACTCAGCAACCCATCTTGACAGAAAAAAACAGAAATTTAGAAATTTTTGCATATTTATTAAAAAACAAAAACTGAAATATCACATGGTCATATGTATTCAGACCCTTTGCCGTGACCCTCATATGTAACTCAGGTGCTGTCTATTTCTTCTGATCATCCTTGAGATGGTTCTACACCTTCATTGGAGTCCAGCTGTGTTTGATTATACTGATTGGACTTGATTAGGAAAGCCACACACCTGTCTATATAAGACCTTACAGCTCACAGTGCATGTCAGAGCAAATGACAATCATGAGGTCAAAGGAACTGCCTGAAGAGCTCAGAGACAGAATTGTGGCAAGGCACAGATCTGGTCAAGGTTACAAAAAATTTCTGCTGCACTTAAGGTTCCTAAGAGCACAGTGGCCTCCATAATCCTCAAATGGAAGACGCGTTTGGGACGACCAGAACCCTTCCTAGAGCTGGCCGTCCGGCCAAACTGAGCTATCGGGGAGAAGAGCCTTGGTGAGAGAGGCAAAGAAGAACCCAATGGTCACTGTGGCTAAGCTCCAGAGATGCAGTCGGGAGATGGGAGAAAGTTGTAGTAAGTCAACCATCACTGCAGCAATCCACCAGTCGGGGCTTTATGGCAGAGTGGCCCGAAGGAAGCCTCTCCTCAGTGCAAGACACATGAAAGCCCGCATGGAGTTTGCTAAAAAACACCTGAAGGACTCCAAGATGGTGATAAATAAAATCCTCTGGTCTGATGAGACCAAGATAGAACTTTTTGGCCTTAATTCTAAGCGGTATGTGTGGAGAAAACCAGGCACTGCTCATCACCTGTCCAATACAGTCTCAACAGTGAAGCATGGTGGTGGCAGCATCATGCTGTGGGGGTGTTTTTCAGCTGCAGGGACAGGACGACTGGTTGCAATCGAGGGAAAGATGAATGCGGCCAAGTACAGGGGATATCCTGGACGAAAACCTTTTCCAGAGTGCTCTGGACCTCAGACTGGGCCAAAGGTTTACCTTCCAACAAGACAATGACCCTAAGCACACCGCTAAAATAACGAAGGAGTGGCTTCACAACAACTCTGTGGCTGTTCTTGAATGGCCCAGCCAGAGCCCTGACTTAAACCCAATTGAGCATCTCTGGAGAGACCTGAAAATGACTGTCCACCAACGTTTACCATCCAACCTGACAGAACTGGAGAGGATCTGCAAGGAGGAATGGCAGAGGATACCCAAATCCAGATGTGAGAAACTTGTTGCATCTTTCCCAAAACGACTCATGGCTGTATTAGATCAAAAGGGTGCTTCTACTAAATACTGAACAAAGGGTCTGAATACTTATGACCATGTGATATTTCAGTTTTTGTTTTTTAATAAATATGCAAAAATTTCTAAATTTCTGTTTTTTTCTGTCAAGATGGGTTGCTGAGTGTACATTACTGAGAAATAAAATTAACTTTTTTGATTTTTGGAAAAAGGCTGCAATGAAACAAAGAGTGAAAAATTTAAAGGGGTCTGAATACTTTCCGTACCCACTGTATATTGTGTAATACATAAAATAGGGTTCTGAATAAAGTTACATTGTAGATCTGGTTATTCAATCTCTTAGAATCTTAGATTCTCTAAGAATAATGTGGAGACAGATGTTTGTTTTTGATTTTCAGACAAACCTGATACACTTCTGGTTAAAGAGCAAAAAAATGTCACAGGTGTCAGATTATATTATCCATAAATGTTATGCTCAAGGTAGCTTGCCAAAATGACACTTGGCTAATGTCTAGTCAGTGTGCTGTCTATGAGTCAGTATCTGAACCTGGCCAAAAGTCACCTGTAAGAGAGAAGGAGTGATGAGTCCTCTCTAGGGACTTGATATCACTAATAATTACACAATGTGAGAATGTCACACTTTAACTTTTATTAATATTATCCATCATTTTTTATCTTATCAACTCAATGGTTCCTAATGTTACCAGGATCATATTTGGATCAAGTTGATTGTGAAAAGTATGCAAAGTAAGAAGGCTACATCTCTTCCAGTATGAACATTTGATACCCTTTGCTGCTCTTCTCATTTTTCAGAGAGCCACTTCTTGTGAACATTTATTCTTCCCCAGCAAAAGGAGGTGAAGACAGTTCTGAAGTGAATAAACGGATGTCACATTATTATCTGTATAGAACATACAACTACAACCCTAGCCGTATAGATAATACATGACAAAAGAAATATATGTACCCCTTACATTGTTGTGTTTCTGTTGACCTCACTGGAACTAAGAACCTTGTTGAAAAAGTCAACTTGATGAAAATGTTTCAACTTCTGCCAAACTTGATCCTGTTAGTCATATAAAAAAATCTAACATCACAGTATGACTTCATGCAAGACTGAAGAGCATACAAAGTGAGAGGTTGCTCAGTGGGCAGATCGGGTTGAGCCAACACATATTGACAGGTATGTGTGGGCAAGAGCTTTTGCAGTGAGGAAAAGTTGAATGTGTGGTTGAGGACAGGGAGTACAAAACACAGGGGCCAGCAACACCCACTGCAACACACACACACACACACACACACACACACACACACGCACGCACGCACGCACGCACGCACACGCACACGCGCACACGCACACGCACACGCACACACACACACACACACACACACACACACACACTTGTGCCACCTACCCAGATGAAAGTGTTGGCTCTGTGGCAGACCTCCCTTAGAGGCCCTATTAGGGTTATTGTTGCTATTTATATGATAAGGAGACATGCCAGCGTGTACTTTGTATGTATGCACCCACGCGCACACACACACACACACACACACACACACACGCACATACACACACACACACACACACACTCAGGTGTGTATGAGTGCTGTGCCTACTTCAAGGTTTTCAATAAGACCTGCTACATTCACACTGAGGCTGGATCTGTATAAGTCAACACACACACACACACACACAAACACACACACAATCCACTGAGGGGGGAGAAACCACAAACTTGGATAGTTGAGTCTTAATGTCAACAACCCTCTAAAAGCACAAGTGTTTGTGGCTGAGCAGCCGTTTTGGATAAGCCAAAGGCTACCGAACGGAAAGACTGATACCATCCTAACAGAATGGGTTTGCTCTAATGGTGACTGGTGAAACTGGTTTACAAATATAAAAGAGGGATTAATGAAAAAAGAAAGAAGCAGGTAGATACCGATGATAAAATGTTTTAATAAGAGGAGCAAGCAGTGAAGGAATGAGAAGAGGGAGAAGAGATTTTTTTAGACTATTTACAGTAAGAGAGAAACATGGAGCAAAAGAAATATTGAGTAAAGTGAGGGACTAATGGAGGAAAGAAAGAATAAAAAAAATGGAAGTGACAACCAGACATGATGAAGAGCTACAGTCCGGATGCAAAACATGCAAATAAAGAGTTAATTATACAAAACACACTCGTTTTCCAGGTGAGCTTTACAGCTTTAAAGTAACTTTTTAATTTGGCAAAAATTTCAGGGACAGTTGCCAACAAGTGGCAAACAGCCAAACAAATGAAAACGCAGAAATGAGAAAACAATAAACCTTCTGCTGTGATTAGATTTACAACAATCTTATTTGTACTGGTGTAGTGAGAAAAAAAGCTTTTGTCTGATGAAACGTAATTTGATTTAGCAGCATGCAGCCAGTGAGTTCGGGACATTAGGAGAGCAGGAGAAGCTGCCAAGACCATGAAGAGCTCTCTCCCGCAGACGCCCACCTAGGTGGGCGGAGATTAAAAAAAACAAAAGAAAACACATGTAATGGATGTTATACACTCTGTCTAAAGGAGACGTTTTGCACTTCGCTTGCATCATCTTTTCTACAAATTGAAAAATAAGATTCAGTAAGAGGCTGCCCAGCATGCAAATTTGTAGCTCATTATTTAAAAAATGCTTTTCAGTCCCCTCCCCTCTTTGCTCAAATCAGTGCTGCTCTGTTTGCTCATTATCAAGTGTATCAATGTGAAGGAATTACCATAGGGACAGAGGAAGAACATGTGGAACAGGTGCAAAGAGTGAAAGAAGACAGACAGGGAGACAAGGAAACAAATATTTGACCAAATATTTTACTCCACAAATAATTATTTCAGTAAATTATCCCAAAATTTGGAGGAGGTTGCAAAACAAGCAAGTTAGGGAAGAAGGAAGAAAAGAAGGAATTTTGCTGTGTAGTATGCATCAATTAGGTTCCAGTCAATAGTTTCTGTCTCAGCTGAAGGCAATGTATTGTATCTGCACTGCCAACGAGGTAGA
This sequence comes from Etheostoma perlongum, assembly GCA_026937815.1. Taxonomy (NCBI): domain Eukaryota; kingdom Metazoa; phylum Chordata; class Actinopteri; order Perciformes; family Percidae; genus Etheostoma; species Etheostoma perlongum. The sequence continues at coordinate 12,045,850 of CM049381.1, forward strand.
ACTAATGCAGATAATCAAATCAACTGTTGTTCTAACAGTGTGGCTTTGCTCACACACATAAATGTGAACACACAAACTCACACAGGAAAATTAATTTTTTCATTTCTAACCTATTTGGTGAGGCCAAATGTTGAAATATTTCTTGCAAATATTGAGTTTTTACTGATTAGATTTTGTTTATTGGGGTTGTTGTTGGTGTGGTGACACCCATTATGCAAATGTGATATTTGTGGTTGACATTATATTAGGAGTAATGGTTCATAATAGAAGAGCTCAATGGTTTCAACAGCGAGAAGGCACTGTGTCCACCAGTTTTCTGTTGGAGCTCCATCTCTCCTATTGCATTCTTGACCCTTTATAAGCAGTTATGGATTCATAATAGAGCACATACATACACACACAACAGCCCAAGTCTCTTTTACAGCTGTCGCATCTTTGTGCAGCAAAGACTTTGTTCACCAAGCTGTCAGTGCTGCTGTAAGAATAACTGCTTTCCAGAAAAAAACTGACTTACCACATTTATAAGGGGCTGCCTGTGGGTTTATGTGGGAGCTGTGTGCATCTGGTTGTATGCCTTGTAAAAGACCGAGAGGCAGGAATGGAAAACGTATAGGTGGAGGGCTGGCTCAGAGAGGAGTGATTTAACTGCTGGGTAATGTTTGCAGGGCATTCACCTTCATAACTTCTACAGATGAAAGAAAAGATAGTGATTGGGACTGTATACTGTAATTGCATTGCTTGTCAGTATTTTTTATTACAAAGCATAACAACATGTCTAAAGTCATGTGCTAAAGGTGCTCTAAGCAATTTTACGCATTTTTTAGGTTACAAACTTTTTTGTCACATACAGCAAACATTTCCTTCTTATCCGCTAGCGGCCTGTCCCCTGAACACACTGTGAAAAAACCCGTCTCTGTAGACAGCCAGGGTCTGCAAACAGCAACAAAAACAAACTGCGCCAATCTGCACCACGAAGCATACACAAACAGTGTTCCAGCCAATAATTGACAAGAAGGATTTGGTTGAGCCATCACCGCAGCAGCGTTAGCATGTAGGCTACTTCGACAATGCGCCTTCATGACTGTTTGAGGATGCATGGAGGGGAGGATGGTGGGGCGAGCTAGTCTCAGATTTGTTTGACAAATCTTCGTACGTCAACAAAAAGTAACATCACCCAACATCGCTTAGAGCACCTTTAAATAATGTGTCTGGATGTGACTAGCAGATTATTACCATGGCATTTCTATTCTGTTTTGTTTTTACCAAAGCTGGGAAATTAGCAAAATTCTACATTTTATTTATATATATTTGTGTGTGTGTGTGCTATCAGTGATTTGTGCTGCTGAGCAGAGAGTTAAAATCTGTGTTAGTAGGTTACACTCTCAGCAAAGGCCAACCACAAGAGACCTGTCTGAAGTGTGTGTTTGCATCTACAGAAGAACAAGGTTCACACTGGCATGCTTGTGTTTGTGTGAGCCTGCGGTGAACTGCATTCAGGTTCTAGAAAGATGAGATCTGGAGCACATCATTATGGGAATGCAAATCATGGATTGCCGTCTAAGTTCTTCGGTGTTGGAAACATTCCCTCATCCCCTAGGGAGAGGACAGTGTAAAAAAAAATGTGCAGAAAATGCTACTGGATATATTGACTGAGCACAATTGAACCGTATATAATAATTTAAGAAATTAATCCATAAATGAACATCTATCTATCTATAGATCTATCTGTTAAAGCACTGGTTTTAACTTTGAGTCGGTTGATGTGTGGAGACTCATTCCCCCTTAAACCACATTCACATCTGTGTGTTCATTTGTGTGTTTATATGTCAGAGGAAGTGTGAGAACTGGGTCAGTCTCCTGAGGAGAACAATAACGGGGAGATAAAGAAGCAATGAATAAATGAGGGCAGGAGTGATGAGAAACACGGAAGAAAGAGGTGAAGAAATGCTGATGCAGAGAAATCACTGCTAAGTGCTCTCTAAGCTAATTAGAGGGCGAAAATCAAACGAGCATTATACTGTTTACAGATACAGCCAATTAGGAAGCATCGTACAGTGGGCCAGATGGTCAGGGATGTGGGACAGTCTGTACTCACGTTATTTGGACCTTACAAATAAAAAAAGATCCATCTTTAGATTTGAATTCTTCTTACAGTGGTTTACATAAGTTGCATTCCTGCCTACTTCCTAAATGTGTTGATTCCTAATGGACACACACACGTACATTGAAACACACTAACACAAACACAATGTGTCATGTCCAACCGTAAGCTAGTTATCCCAAAATGTCAGTATTTTTGTTGCATCATTACTCTCACTTTCGTTATTTTCAGACAAATAAACAAAGAAAAAACACAATTAAGGAGGAGGGAAAGGCCAAAATAAAGTAAAATAAGGAAATAATAAGGGAAAGGCTCATTGTTTGGGGTTTTATTAAAAAATGGGTAAATGGTTTTGTTTTGAAAGGTGAAATAAATCTGGTGAAAATGATTATTTTTATTAATACAAAAATCACATTTTAAAAATGTCATTTGCAATGCAATTATTCTGGGATCAATCCCTTTTCCCTTCTTCACTTCACGGAACACTTTGAACACTTTGAGCTGTCAATGTTGTTTCTGATGAAGTGATTAGTGTCAGTATGAAACCAAACACCAATTATCTGGGTTAAACCCATCTTCTCCTTATATAAAAGCATTTTTTTCCTATAATGATGAACCCTAAATAAAGCTCTTTAAATGCTTTGGAGAACAATGCTGAGGGTCTGTTTGGAGGTTAGTTAGTATTAGTTAGTTAGCAAAAATCTACAAATAAACACACACAGCCAATACAAACACCCAGAACCAAATCACTTGTTATTTAGCCTTTATTAAATAATAATAATAATAATAATAATAATAATAATAATAACATTAAAAAAAGAACATTTTCTGTACAAAGTCTACAAATAACAACAGTTTGAGTTATCTGGCTTAGGTGTGTTTATGTCTTAACGTGTTTGTGTGTGTGTGTATATGCGTGTATCCATCGAGACAAAAGAGGTAATACTATCTGGACTTCCAGAAGATAGTGTTGAAGTCAAAACAAGAGAAAGGGAGAGAACGAGAGAGAGAGAGAGAGAGAGAGAGAGAATAGTTGATATGTTTGTGTGTTTGTGTGTGATTCTGTGTTCATTGGTAGCACACAACGTACTCACTGTTTAATGTGTTTGTGTGAAAGAGAAAGAAAGAGTCAGATAGCAATGGGGAAAGAGAGAGAGAGAGATAGAGAGAGGGAGAGAGACAAAAAGGGAGCTCCAAGGCACTTGGAAAACGGTCCAATGAAAACGCAGTGAGATGGACAGAAATCCCTCTCTCTCTGTCCATTGCTCCCTCCCCTCGTATCTCCATCCATGAGCATCTTTCAACACCTATATTTTTTAATAACCCCCCTATAATCTTAATTTATTTCATCTCAGCAGGCCTCCTGACTACGGTAAATCCGTGCATGCCATCGAACAGGAAGAGATGAGAGAGAAAGGCAAAAAGACAAATGTGACATGACATGATTGACTCATTTCCCTCTTTCCTTCCTCTCTTTTTTCTCTTTCAATTTACACCCCCAGAGGTCAGCAACTTCACAGCTTCAGGAAACACAAAAAGGTCTTTCTGGGATTGACAGTGGAAATGACAATGAGAAAGAAAAATACAAAGAAGGAGAGGACAGCATCTGGTCGTCCAATTACATTTTTTAAGATTTCTGTCTCCGGTGTGTGTCTTTTTGTATTGTTGTTTATCTCTCACCTTCCACCTGTCCTGCTGACAGTCTCATTTTATGTTTGTTTGTCTTATTTGCTATCAGTCCACTCCATCTGTCGGCTGAGTATCTGACCGGATATGTTTCCATGTAGAGAATCACCCTCCTAAAAGCCCTACGACTGAACATTTTCATATGTATCAAAAACTTTGACTGACTACGTCGACAAGTTAATCAAATGTTCCCGACCACAGATTGAACAGTCTGCAAGTGACATCTTCAACAGCAGATAGTTTACTTCAAATGCACGGTCTGCCATGGGTTATGTTGCCATTTAAAATGTACCCACAATGCAACAGTCTCCCACGATTTACATTAATTTGCAGCTAGGAAAACATTTCTAAAGCGCACACAGAAGTAAGGGTGTGGAGGTCAGGATGGATGGCCAGCTGACAAAGTTAACCACAACCTTTACAAATTACTTTTAGTTGTCTAAGCATCACCATAACAACTCTAGTTATAAATTAGTTGGATAGTTTTAGTTGTCATGAGTGTAAATTGTTGGAAAACATGTCAAAGTTGGCGATATGTTAAGCAGTTTGTAAATATGCTAATTAAAAAAAAAGAAGAAAAACCTTCTAAAGGGCATTAAAGTTACCCTGTGGAGCTCGTGAACATAAGAAGTTATAATATACCATATATTCACAAACATGTTGATTGCATTTCCTTTCTCATAAAGGTACTTGCAAAGCCTTTTTCCCAATGGTAAGTTAAAAGCCTTGCAAGCTTGCGGTCTTCTTCTTCCCCGTTGCTGAAAATTGTTGCTTTTTTCCATTGCATGCCAACCACCAGTCAGTGGAATAGTGTGAAACCACGTTGCTGCATACCTGTGTGCAACAGAAGCACCGCTCCATAGTGTTACTAGTGGTCAAAAACTCCACAGGGTACCTTTGAGTTTAAATTAAGTTTCACCAAAATGTAATTAGCTGAAGCCAAATAGTGGCAAAATAATGTAATTCTTGGGAGAAACATCTGTATAATGCTGGCCGCACATGTTCAAATGCAATATTTGTGAAGGTATCCTTACCAGGCGTTAATAATAATCTGTGATAATCTGAGGATAAACATTTAGTTATGATGTTCAGACATCAACAGGTTACTTCTTCTGCATGTAAACATATCATTTTCCACTTTTTCTTTGCTTTTTTTCTCTGTCTGTCTTTCTTTATATTTGTGTGTGTGTGTGTGTGTGTGTGTGTGTGTGTGTGTGTGTCCTCCTGTTCAGTCTCTCCAGCAGCACTGGCACTCCTTGATGGCTGTCCTCCGATACAGCGTATACTGTAGTTAGCTTAAGGCTCAATTGTGTGTCCAAGAAAGTCAACGGTACAATTTCCATTCTCTTCTTTTAGACATTCCGTCTCTTTCTGTTTTTTGAGTGTCCTCCTTTCAGGGGGTGGGGGATGACTCTAAGAGTGGTAAATAAAAGGTAGGATGATTTATCACTCTCAGTCCCGGCCTCTTTTAACACTTGTTCAGACCCCCCTGTGCACAAACAGTACACAGCTCTTTGGCAATCCATAGGTTGCAATAAAACAATCATTGACATTTTGTCCACACAGTGTCTGTCCATCATTTGGGCATCATACAGTCTATGAAGCAAAAAATATAGATATATACCAAAGACAAACCCTAGAATACTGAATCTAAAGCAGGACTCCATAACAGCATGTTAGATTTATAATTTAAACCTCTGATTTTCTGTCTTTCTTTATCTTTCCTCTACTCTTTGTAAAGACTGATCATCTGTAATGGAACATGTGTGAAAATAGAAAAGGACTGAAGTAACAGTTAAGACCATGGAGTCCAACACAATGCTAAAGAAAGTCTAAAAATGGCGTTAAGAGCTCTACAGGGTGGCTACAAACTGAAGCTGGCTTTTCTTTACTTTTTTTTCCAAACAGACACAAGTCTAAAACATAACAAAAACAGTCACCATTACTCTTCTATGCCACTGGTTTCACAAAGCGCAGACCGAGGGCAGACAAAGGAGCGAGCGAGCGCCATATGGCAGGCTAAATGGACGTTTGAAAAGTCCCAGAACTCATATCTAAAACTTTCAGAAACAAACAGAAAAAAATGTCCTTTTTCATCCTCTTTTCCTTCTTCACCTTTAGAAATCCAGATGAATTTGAGTAGTGTGGTTTGATATCTTTTAAACTTTTTTAGGGGATAGGCATTCGCTTGAAATGTGTTGATTTCAGTCAAAAGTACCCACATTAAATGGTCCACTGGTGCTGAAGTCTTCACCAACAGTCAGAATCTGGAGCTTTTGGATTTCAGCATGCCGTCTCTACTGGCCACATTCAAATTCAAGCCGATGAGGACAAATTTGACATTGCCCTTCTGCAAAGTACCAGTCATTGGTACATCTTCATTAAGAATCCCATTACTGACATTTTAACCAAACACACCAGACTGTGCTATCATTTGTGGTCCAAATGTCCAGATTATCATGGGTGCTGTGGTCCATCCCCTTCCTAGCTTCATTCCAGTGGCTGGTGGGTTATATTCTATGGTAGATCTGTCATTCATATTCATTCCTTCATTCATTCATTCACAGGCTTTTAGAATCGAGCAGGCTCTCTCCTGCAGGCGGAGGAGATATGGTACTGTGGGTAGGGGAGACTGGGATCAGGTGTCCCCCAGTGTAGGTCTCGTAGCATGTAGGGGAGATCAAGTTTCCACTGGTTGGGAATCTCTGGGTTGACTGTTTCCCCTTTTAGACATTAGAGCAGGATATTGGGTATGGGACAGTGGGGATTAAAATAACAGATAGTGCTTACATTTCCTGTTTGCTTTGTCCAAACCAAGAACCAAAATTACTATCACATGGGATCACATGACGTGTCTTTCCCTATCGTTCTCCAGAGTTCTCTTCCTCCTCCTCTTCATGCCTCTGAGCAGCACCTCTGCTGGTTTATCTTCACTTTATGCTTAATCCCGTCGTACAACTCAAAGTTGTAGTTCTCCAGCGTTGTGGAGGAGCGCGAGGAAAGGCCGCTGTAGGAGCATGTGCAGTAGAGGAGCAGTCCAGCGCAAACAGCACCCATCAGCACGCCTAGAGAGCTCATCACGATGATGGTGAGGAGGATGGGGTCCAGCGTGTACAGCCAGGCGTTGTCCTTGTCTTTCTCTGACACCAGGGTTACGGAGGAGGGGTCCACATCAGAGGAAGAGGGGGTGGAGAAGGAGGACGGCCACCCTGGGAACAAATAGTCTGGAGAGAACGCAGGAAACATTAGAAAATACTTAAAAAACAACAACTAATAAACATCCAATACCAGTGTTTTTGCATTTGTTAGCCTATATACTACAAACCCATTTACTAAAACTGTAAAGTGTACATTCAAAAATGATTTGCAAAAAAATAAATATAAATGATTTGAAATTAAGAAGCTAAAACATTGACATATATAAAGTATAAACTATGTAACCTTTGATCAACAGCGCCACTGTGGCCACAAGTGACAATTTCAAGTTAATGGTGAACGTTAAAACGTTGTGTAGCACAAGCAGAAAGTGACATAAAGGCAGAATTGGCTAAGTAATGTCTCTTAGCAATACCTTTAGTTAGATAACATTAGCCACTATAAGCTATTGTCGTACAAGACCAAGTCAGTGTATTGTACAGAGTAAGGGTGCATATGAGTGGTTATAGTTTAAATGGTTAATGTAAAAGAGAAGGACCGTGGTATTTCTTGGGAACAGGGAACTGTTGCATTGTCTTGCTTTAAGGCAATTAACGTAACTGTATCAGAGGCAAATGTCCCACGTCATGGCCGATATATTAAAGATAAAGCTAATTCTGTTACCCCTATTTATTACGTTTATTTATTGATGTCATAAGTTTGGAAACATAATGACATAACTAATTAATGGTGCTCTCCAGTGTGTGTGGTGTGAATATTGAAGTGTGCGCATCTAGCTGGCATAAGCAATCATGCTAATCCACTTAATGAATGTATACACATGAACAAGCCAATCCGCAATTAAGTACTGCATATAGCGTTTTATGGCAGAACACACACACACACACAAACACACACACACACACACACACACACACACACTTGTTAGTGGGGTAAATGTTGAGTACATTTCTTGTATATGCCAAGGGGCTGGGAGAGACAAGACAAGACACACACACACACACACACACGGGAAGTAAACCGTGATCGTTACAGACAGATGTTTTCTAGCTGCCCAGGAGAAAACTGTCTGTCTCACTTTGTGTACCATGGAACATAAAAGAGGAGGAGAGGAAACACACTAACATGACCACATGCACACTTTTGGTTACTCTCTCACACTGTTCCTCTCTCTATACACTCTCACGCAAACACACACATACACCAACGCACACCCACAAAAAAAACACACACACACACACACACACACACACACACACACACACACACACACACACACACACACACACACACACACACACACACACACACACAGTCTGTCACTGTTGCCACAGGCTTTTTTCTTTTGGAATCACAAGTAAAACGAAGAGCCAATGGCATGCCTCGGCTTAAAGAGCTACTGTACTATTATTTTGGTGATGCTTGTAAAACAGCCAGCATTGCCTCAGGCTGAGAGGAGAGCAGAGGAGAAAAGAAGAGTAGAGTAGAAGAGAACTTGAAACCTCACCTCCATTGATGGGGGGCTTGTGGTTGAAAACAGGATCTTTTCCGAAATCCATAGGCCTGGGGTCTGTTATAAAGACAGACAGAAAAGCAGTATTAATCTCAACCATATAGTCAAGTAAAGCTACTTTAGAGTCCAAAACATGTGATAACATCACTCCATTTCTTATGTTGTCAGCGCACAAGCTACATTTGTAGATGGAAATCAAACACAAACAGCTCAAAGAGTGAATGATCTTGTTTAAATGGTCTGAAGATATCAGGCAAGACATAAGGGGAGACTTAACTGTGAAAAAAGACACAAATCTGTTTCATAGAAAAATATCACTTTTATTACCTTCACATTCGCCACAATATATTTTCTTTTTATTCCAAGACCATAAAATTCAACAAGCTAAAATACCACATTATACTTCTGAGGCAGTCGGAAGTGCAAGACTTTGAAGGGTTTGGAAGCTCAATTCTGATTCAATTTGGTTTCATTCAAGGAAATTGATATGACAATACTCAGAAAAATATAGAGCAATATCTGGGCAGCTGATAATTATTTATTGCTGGGGCAAAGAAATCAAAAACATATTATAAAGTGAAACCCTAATAGATATTCAAAAGACAAGAGGAGAAAAACTAATTTAGTAGATATGAAAAAAAGATACGGAGCCTCATTTCCTCAGTTAGATAAGGTCATTTTTCCATGAGACAATTTACTATACTTTCTATAAAAACCCTTTCCAAAATCCAATAATCAGTCTGTAAATAATAGTAAGAGATGAATACTTTTAAATAAGACCCGCTATCTGGGAAATGAAGATATTTGCTCATGTATTATATATGATGTAATTTCCTTGAAATTGAAGAAGTGACTCAATCGCATGTTTAATTGTGTCAAATTGACCAAAAATGGACTTCCAAAGCCAATTAGAAAATAAACAAAAGACACTGACTAGAATTTCATTTCAATTCAAACATTACAGCAACCAACAAATCCTATGCTAAATTGACTGAATTCAATTTGCTTATTTAATTATTTGATGATGGGAGCATGGGTGGCTCATGACTTTCTATGTTTCTCTGTAGTTGAATATTTAATTAGTGTAAAGTGAAAGACGGTGAAATCCAGCACAAGTCAAAAAGACAATCATAAAGGTTTTTTCTTCACAGAGGCAAAGAAAGTGCACAGAAGTAAATATGATGGCGAGCTGCTGAAGCCAGAGAGGAACGTTTAAGCAGTTCACCTCTCTAAAGCTGATTTTATTCATGTTCATCCCTTGCTTCAGGTCTTTACTGCTTCCAACTGGTTTAACACAAGAAAATCTTTCTGGTCAAAAGAAACCTCAATTATTAAAGACCAATAACAACAACATTGATTCATTTGATGAAAAATGACTTCTCAAACATGACTACTCAAGGTAGATTTTCCAAAAACTCAACATGTGGTTGCACTTTACCCCTAACGTGTGACCTCACCCAAATTGAGGCCGGAAAGTGACAAACAAAGAATAAACAAGCAAGGAATACCTACAAGGGATATCTACCTAAATTAGAATACCTCCTGGAGGTCTAACTGAAATGTCCTCTTCATGTAAGACTACACTTAGTACATGCACATGAAAGAAACTAATCTCTTCGGTCTTCTAAATGTGTAAATGTAGTCTCAAAACAGACCCTCCAGCTCTAACTTCTCTGTTCTCACAGTCAAATGAAATCACCGCAGACATCGACAAAACATTAAATCAACGGAGAGATAGCTAAAGAAGCAGGATAAAAAAAGAGGGATGCTCGGACACTCTTTGGATGACTGTTGAACACTTTCTAATGATCCTGGCTTAAAGCCCTCAGGCTATGGGATCCTGAGAAAAATCATCACGCGGATCTGGAAGGAGATTAAAACTCCCTGTAGCCCCATTTTATCTCCACTCTCCAATTAGACAAGAGAAGAATAAAAAGGGTTTTTTTCATTCAGGAAAAGACATGGATGGCTCTTTGGCACTGTACGCTGTTCCAGTTGGTGCTCAAGGACCTGCTAGAGTGCTTTCACTCGTAATACTTCTCCAGGAAACAGTAGGAGCAGGCAGAAAGAAAAAAGAAATAGAAATGGCCTGAGGGCTAAAAATGCTTACTGCACGGTTTTATGAATGCAATCAGCTCCATTAACTAATTAGAAATATTAAAAGGCTTCAAAGTAGTCAGTGATGGAGAAGGGAGAGGGAAGTGAGGGAAGGTTGATTTAAAAGCGCTGCATGAAGAGACGCCAGCACATTTTCCAAATCTTGCAAAAAGTTTGATAGAGAGAGAGTGAGAATGAAAGAGAAAAGTGCAGGGGCAGCACAACATAAACGCAGTCATATATCATTCCTCTGTTTGAATTTTGGACCCACATTGATTGGGTTACAGCACAGGGCTGCTAGAGTCAGTCACATAATGTGTAAATCATACACAAGTCGATTGAAATGGAAGGGAGAGGGGATGGATACGCAAGCATAAAATGATGAAAATACTTGTTGACTAAAGCACAAAACCACATTTTTATGAGACACAATTTGATGAAATAAGTCAATATGGAGAGCTGCAAAGTAGATGCACTTGCTGAACACATGCAACAAGGATTTAAGTGAATGAATTTGTTGGAATTCTTTGCTAATACAGGTTTGTTAGATTGTGTGCGTGCAGTAAGTATAATGTGGCTCCATTACACTGTCTATTCTGCCAAAAGACTTCTTTCATCTGCTTTTGTGTTTGAAACATCCTGCCCTCCTACTTCAATTCTCTCCCTCCTTCAATCCAAACCCCAATCTGCCTCCATGTTAGCCTTCCTCTCAGAGTAAAAGAAAAATCTATTTTAGAAAGTATAAAGCACTTTTGACTTTCACTTTTTTTTTTTTTTACTTCTTTCATCTTCCTCTATCTCTGGGCACTTTCCTTGAGGGAAAGAGGCCTGCTTAATGGGCCCCTCCCCTCTGAGAGATGTTTTACTCTTCTCCATTTTTCTGTCTCTCATTTTCCCCCCTGTGTTTTTTACTGGAAGGATTTGCAATGAAGGGAAAGAGTAGAATAGGAACAAGCGGATTTTGATAAAAAGGCTGGGGGATTTGAGTATGAACAAAATGATGTCGGGGTGTAGCACACAACACAGTATGGTGAACTGCCGTAAATTCCAGAAAATAAGAACCACTTTTGGTGTGGTCTGAAGTTGATACAGGGCTTCTCAAACCCAAATCAACTAGTCGTGCATTGCTGGATTTCCTCCACAGCGCTGCTGAGGAGGGTCTGGATAGTCCACACAGCATTCTTGGATGGGAGAATAACGTGCTCTGTTTATTGTCTTTTCTTTAAACTAGTGCTCTCAGTTAAACACGTTATTAAAGGCCAAGTGAGAATGTAAATGAAACGTTGATGATATAGACTACAAACCAAGCAAATTTATATATATATACATCATCTTAATACTTTTCACATAACATTGATTTTCCTCTGTTCCGTGTCCCTACATGAAGCTTGATGCTTTAAATGAAGGGACAAACATGGCTTCTACGTGAGAATTCGACATCAAATTAAAGTCAAGAAGTTAAGATTGTCTCATTGAACAGTAACAACGTAACTGTTGCCTTAAAACAACAGTCAATGTGTATAAAAAAATAAACATTGTATTACTATTATATACTGTATCAGAAGCACATGTAGACATACTGTAACATGTGATTACAAAGAAAGAAATTTAATTTAATTCACAACCAGTACATTACTCAACTTGTTTTTATATTAAGATTCACAGTAAATATAAATCATCAAATCCTTCATCAAACCAGAATCAAGAAGCAGAAAAGTGCTAATGGTACTCCCAACATTGCAATAACGTGTAACACTACTTCAAACATGCATCATGTCACACCACTTTCTATGCAAACTCATCCATGTAAACATTGGAAAATGTGAAAAATGAATGCAAACACAAAGTTAGACAGGTGATTAAGAAAACACCAAGATATCTGTGTGATGATTGTGCTGCAATGGAATCAGTCTTAAATGACAGATCATGGTGAATAAAAAGTTAAAGGAACTGACCAGTGATCCTGGATCAGTGGTTTTCTAATAGGCTTCATAAGCATAGAAACTCTTTTTCACAGCATTAGTTTGGTCTCACCTGTTGAATACAAGCACATTTGCATAGCCAAGTGGACCACACTTTCAGGTCACCAGGCTAATATGCAAACCATTCAGATTTTCACAAATTATTAATTTGTCACACAAAAAGATCAAACAGACATAAAGATTTGAACTTGCACAGACTTCAAAGAAAAGTACAACTGCATACAAAGATGTTTAGTTTTAACATTTGAACAGACAGGCATTGGATTATCTATCAAGGCAGATAAAAACTTCAAGGCAAAAAGAAAACTTTATAGAGTCCATTCATACTCTAATTTAACACTGAGGCACAACCTTGTTCTGGAGGTGAAGAGGTAATAGTTTTAAAGCACATTTTAAGAAAGGCATATCAGCATGTAATGAAAAATGCTCTCATGGTAACACGCAAGAGTTTTGAAGTGTTCGTGCATATGTGTTGGAGACTTTTAAGCCTTTTTGTGTCTTGATGCTGAAAGTGTTTGTTTCTACAATAGGTATATGATGTAAGCTGTCTTATCCTATCTTCCCCCCGTGTAAACCAGACAAAGACCAGCACAGCTCCGATTCCTTGCTCACAGACCAAAGGAGTCATCCACGGTGGATATGTAGCCGTCTAGCTGTCATGGCTGGACGGGCAGCACTAATTCTCCCCATACCTCTTCCTTTTCTGTTCTTAATCCGACTGTGTCACTCTCGCTCTCTGAAAGGCTAGTGCACAAATAAACAGCAGTTTCATTCAGACCCAGAGAACTAGCTTTGTTTCTTTATGCAGGACACGTTGTGACTTCTATCTCCCTGTACCTGTGTGTAAATCCCCTCTGTGTCAAACAGGCTATTTGGAGGCAGGCAGTGTCCAAGCTGCAGATCACAGCAGGACAGACAGACACAGCCTGCTCTGCTATTTCTAAAAGAAGATTGTTACAACAGGGACAATGTACACTACATGTTTTGTCCACAGTCTGTTAGTCTACCTGTCATTTAATGTGTTATCCTGGTCACAATACATTTCCTTTTCAGGTTGGGCTAAATCTGTAAAAGCCAGTATGCAAAAAAAAAAAAAGGAGTGGCACTTTAATCAGGCACTAAAGCCGCCATCAGAATTGGCAAATTAAGTTCTTTCATCTACTCTCCCCAGTGATGGTAAAGTTTAGAGTCAGCAGTTCATTCTGCCAGTACCAGCCACAATGAAGTTTAGCAAAGGTGCATGCTGATCAGTTAATTAGACCAGTCATCAGTTGCAGCAACTGCAGTGTCTCTTTCATGTCGATTCTCATCAGCGAAGAGTGGCTATTATGCTGAATATGGCTGTATTTCAGGGGGGTTTTCACACCATGTATTTGCTTTACTCAAACAAAGCATTCTAATAAAATCAAATCATTCACATGTAGTCCAATTGTTTTCAACATTGGGAATCATAGCTGTCATCTTTCTCCAGTCTGATGGTGAGCATTGGGTCAAGACTCGGCCCAGTACCTGGGTACAGGGGGTTTTGAGTGGGGCTCCCAATCAGATTATAGTTGAGGTTTTGGTTCTGGTAGGAGTTTTGGTGACCTTGCTGATTTGGATGTCGGCTGTTGTGGTACATCACTGAATGATGATGACTACTGCTGGTCTTCTTGGGCGCCCAGTGGTACCGATGGCAGCACAGTGTCACCACCACGGTTAGAGTGATCAGCAGCAAGAGGGCAGCGCCTCCCGCCAACACATAGTACCAGTAGGCAGAGACAAGCTGCACCGCCTCTGTGTCTACTGTGGGCTCCATCCCAGACATGGCATCCCCTGGAGGGCAGGAGGACACATTACTGTTTGGCACTATGGACGAGGGTTGCAGGCATGCAGGCCGCATTGGAGACTTAAAAGCTGTTAATCGTCTAACTGACTGTTGTGCTAAACCCCTCCCCAAGACAGTGATTATCAAATCATAGCTTGTTAACCTTAACTAGACATGGCAGGTGTGTCAAGCTTTGGATTTCTCCACATGTTAGATCTCGTGCTTGGGACTGTAGCATACTCTGCATTTTAAGAGTTTGTAGGATGTTTTGTAGCCCTTCCAAAGCCAACCACATAATTTATTAGCTAACTAAACCCAAACTTATTTTTTCCTTAGATCACCTGGGTAGGACAACAAATCTTCCAAACTTAATTCTACCCTCTAATATGAGTTGTAGCATTTTTGCCCAAATATGTAAACCAGATAAAATGAGGATTGCGTTTTAAAACATGTTAATGTTGTAAAACGGTGCAGTTTGGTTAAAAATAAATAAATAAATAAACTACTTAGTTTTGTTTAAAAAGATCATGGTTTTGGTAAAAAATGGTACATGTGTTACGTTACTTCATTTCCGTTTTATTTCCAAACAGAACATGAACCCAGGTCTCCTGGGTGAAAGTTTTGTTTGACCCATCCACAACCTACCTCCTAACATGACATATTTATACTTCGTAAACTTTCTTCCTGCTTTGCTCCTCCCATCATAACTACCACTACTACCACTAGGGGTCACCACTAATATACTATGATTTATGTGGCCGTTTTTCGGGGTTCATGACATTTTTGCCTAGTACATGCAGCTTTTAGCTTAATTAGTTATCTAGCAACAGCTAATTAAATCTAACATTTCAGACAGAAAAACTGAGATCCAGCTAGAAATGAGAAGCCTGCTTTTATCTACCTCTGTCTAAATTCAAGAGTGTATTGTTTTCAGGAATCTCACAAGTTAAATCTGCCATTTTCATCAATATATATTGCATCCATGCAATGCGAGAATAGAAAACTTGACAGGCTTACCAACAGTAACTAAGGCGGGGTAACTAAGGCAGCTTCCCCATTTAGTTCACTTTACCAAAATGTAAACACCCAATTGCATACTCTACTGTAAGTCATCTTCATTCATCAAAAAATAAATAAAAAAAAAATGCTGATATGCCAGTATAATTGAAACATATGCATGTGTTTCAATTAAACTGGTTTAACCGGTTGTTGCAAAGGTCACAAGCAGTAGCTTCACATTGACACGCAGAGGCTCATGCCATGCGCTAAGATTAGCCATGATTATGCATAGACGGGCTGACTTGGACAAAGGGCGGGGAGTGTCAAGTGGCCGTATTTGGTGGGACGCAGCTGCTTTTATCAGGGCAAGATCACATTCAAGGGAGTCGAGTGCAGGGAGAAAGAGATGAAAAAAGGAAATCAGAGAGAAATTACAGGGGTAGAGAAAGGATAAGAGAGAAGGCATTACTGGAAGAAAGAATAGAGTGAAATAGAGAGGGGTGGTAGAAAGTGAGGAGAGAGGGTAGGAGGGAGGGGAAATGAAGGGAAAGAGCTAATCCTGCTATAATATCTTTAATCCTGCATTAGAGGGTTGGTCTGAAACTTCAATACTCTGTCAACTCACTGTGAAAGAAATTCGTTGAGAGAGAGGTTGTGGAAGAAAGAAAGACTGAGAAAAAGAATGGGAGAGAACGAATGAAGGTAAGATTGTGAAAGAGAAAAGAACGAGCAAAAGAAAGAGGAAATAGAGCCAGGGCAAGCAAGAACTAGGAGATGAGAGAAAAGAGAGGGGAGGTGCAGAGAAAGACAAAGAACCTCAAGGAAACAAGTGATCTTAATTTAGTCAGTTTTTTTTTTGTTTTTTTTAAAGTTCAGACGTACTCTTTAAGGGTTTAAAATTGACTTTGATTGTAAAGCTGCACTCTAAGCAGCCTGCACAGAGAGCCTTCCCACAGATGAGTTTTAGGGCTGCACAGTTGACCGTTACTTTTCCTTTATTCCATCTTAAGGGGAACACAGGGGAACGTTTCTCAAGAGCACCGCTTCTAAAGTGAGCTCAAACGTATGGCTTTTTAGGAACCTTTGAGTTTCTGAATCACTGAATTACTATACTATCTTTCTCATTCAAGGTCTTCCACTTCACACATCAACAATCTTCTAAATGAGATACTTTTACAGAGTAGAGTTAATTGTCCTCTCTATAGTCAAACTGAAACCCAAATTAGCTTCTTTTCTTAGTGGGTGTGTGTATGTATGCATGTGTGTGTGCGTGTAGGATGGTTAGTGTGCCGCCAGCCCTCTCTTTTCAGAAGCCAAATGCCTCCTTGGTTGCCATGGATACATAAACCCAACAGTGTGGCACACTAGTTCATGTCACACCAATAAAGCTGCCATTGTAGTGTTAGGCTATTACACATTACATTTTAAATTTTCACTATAGTTCTTCTTGAGTTTCTCCCTTAATGAGAGATTTTGGGTCAATTTTATTTAATTATTGTGTATTTGTTTTGTCATTTGATAGATAAAAGAAGATTCTAGGTAGATTTCAATTAAAGTCCATTGGTTGCCCTGATCCCTGCTCAGTTACAAAGGACTCTCTGTCAGGACCAAGTCAGTCACACTTCCTCACTGGGGATGAAGTCAATTTGACTTTTTGATTTACATGTAAATGAATGGAATTAAAATGATCTTTCAATAATCTTTTGTCTATGATGATTTACTCAAACTCTAATTTCAACCTCTTATTCACCTGCGGGATATTGGCAGAAACCCTGCAGTTCACAGCCACAACCCAGACACTAATTCACATATAAAATGTAATATATATATATATATAAATATGCAGTAAGTCTTGAATAGGGTTTAACTGCATTTGCTCACCCAAAAAGAAACACTTTAGTTCTTAGCTCATTTTTCAACCGGCATTCTATGAGAGGAATCTTATCCTTCTATGCTGGAACAGACACTGTTGGCATGCTGCGAGTCATGTAATACATGCTCAAGATCCAATAATCTAAGAAACCCAAAAGCATCAGGTCAAATACCTGGCGTATGAGTCAGGTGAGTACAGTTTTCAGAGTTAGGCTTTTTACTATTTTTGGGAATGGTATTTTTGTTTTTATTGAATTGAATTGTGCTGCTCATGTATCTGACAGTATTCAAAGAATGTTTTTGATCTATTCACACACTAGGAACATGCGCGCACACACACACACACACACACACACACACACACACTGGACGGTGAACAGTTCTACCTTTCATTCAGTTGGGATCAACAGCAGAGTTATGCAAGAGGAGAGGAGAGGAGAGGAGAGGAGAGGAGGAGACAAACTGAAAACAGGCAAGGAAGGAAGATAATGAAAAGGACTGGTTGAGAGGAAAGTAGAGAAGCAGATAGGAAGGTTAGGAGCAACAGAAAGAAAAGGGCAGAAGAGGGGGATAATAAATAGTAGGCAGTAAAGAGGTGGAAGAAGAGAGGCTCCTTGTATGGTACAACATGGTGACAGCACATCAGAAAGTACGAATGAATGAGGAACGAGTGTGCTGTTCTCTACAATTAGGAAGCATTTCGGGTTGGACAACCTGATCTGGACTGAGAAAGACCAGACTGTTTCACTTTGTCTGAACAGTGCGAACATGACAGTATTCCTATGTCATATTTTAAGTAATTTACCATAGAAGCAATACAAAAAGGAACACTGTTAGTGACATAGTAACGGTCAGTAATTCACTGTGGGTCTGTGCCCCCTATAGTCACACTCATCGTGCTGCATACATACAAGTGACAGATCACACACAACATGATGCACACCATTAAAGACGTATTGAATTTATAGAAAAACTTATCCGTCTGTGGGATGTGCAAATACACCCATCATAGTACTCAGTCTGCCAACCTTGCTGTTGTATTAAATCATTATGTATAGCTATTTGTTTGTGTAGTAGCAAAATAGTAACTTTCTGCCAGCCCAGCATGCAGGGAGTCATGCTGGAACAATGCAGTGGATCCATTCCATCAAATTGCAAAGTTGTCACCATCTCTTTCTTAAACAAAATCACATATTACATTCTACCAATAAAGTGAACTCTGACACAGTCTTAAGCACTGTTTTAAAACTTTAAGGTGCATAGTTACGCTGATACATCTTTCTTTAACGCACAGACCATAGATTTGATTGGAAGTGATGTACTGTAAATGTGCAAAGGTAGTATTTTGAGTCAGAATAAGTGTGGTTTATGTCTCTTTAGGTGTATGTAACATATGGTATGCACTAAAAAGGTTACTCTGGGCCAGTGCAGTGCCTTGAGCTGAGCGTAGCAACAAGCAGAAAGCACACAAAGACATTTGGCACATGAAGTACAAATGGAACAAGAAGTTGGACTTACTGGTTATGCCAGGAGTTAAGGCAGGGAAAGGCTCTGGAAAAGAGAGAAAAATAAATGTTAGTGATAATGGTTAGTAGCTGTTATGCGTGACAAAGCAAAAAAAGGATAACCGCTGTAGGATGAATCTCATTTGGTGATTAAAGATCAGATGACTCGATGTCAATTCATACATTTTAACTCCTGTTCACTGGAGATGCTCCCAGACAAAACTTTGGATTTCATCACCTATTGTTTTAAGTCTTTTGCTTTTGGCTTTCAGGAAGAATTTTATACACTTAACGTTGTGTTTACTGTAAAAGGAAGTAATATTATGCTGTTTAGTCAATCACTTTCATGTCAAGAGCTTAAAAGGAAATGTGCTGCTTACATCATTAAACAGTATATGAGAAGGTATTATGGATCCACTAGCTTTGACAGGCCTTGGTGTCAGTGTGACTCTCTAAAGAATGAGCTGAACCGTAAAGATAAAATATGAGCATGACACGATTTACTTCTTTTTGAAAAAATCAATAAAGATTTGCAAAGTTCTGAGATGATATAGGAGTCTTAAGGCCCATAAATCCTCCTGGATGACAGTACATTTTTTTCCAAAATGGAGAAAAGACAAAGAGAGGAAGACAAAAGAGTGGGCTGACAGGGTTGGTTGGAAGACAGGAAGCGTGTCCTCCCTGAATGTCTCTCTCACTTTGTGAGTCTGTCATTTTTGACTTGCTCTTACTATCTTCTTTTGCTTTGTCATTCTACGTCTCTTCTTCCTGTGACTGCTCTCTCTCTGTCTTTTCTTCAGGTGACACACAAAGTGTTAATGGCAGCAGGCATGTTGGGTCAAGAAGAAGAAAGATGGGGATGTATGGAAGATAGGGGTGAAAAGAGTCAGGGGAGGGTGAAGAGAAAGGAAATATAGTAATGGGAAGGAAGGGTGGAGGTAAGTTAAAGGGTCATTGGAAGAGGGACTGAAATATACTGCTGTTTATTATTTGCCAGAGGATACATCATCTATTATGAAAGCGAAAGAGAAAGAGAGAGAGAGAGAGAGAGAGAGAGAGAGAGAGAGAAGATGGAAAAGAAGAGAGAAAATCAGAGAGACAAGAGAAAATGGCAGCACAAGTAAAGAAGTTGCAGCACTGTGTTGAGAGAAGATGGGTAAAAGAAAAAGAGAGAGAAGATAAGGCATGAGGGAGTGGTGATGGTATAATAAGAAAAACAGAATGGTGGAAACACAGTGGTTGGAAAAGTGAAATCTTGCTTCTCTCCTATTGGATGATCAACGTAATATTTAAATAGGAAAACTGGCATCTGAGACTCACAGAAAAGAGTTACAACATTACAAATGCCAGAGTGCACAATGGAAGCTGTGCGGAAAATATGAAATATTGATAATATCCAATAAAACACTAAAGAGTTATAGCCATTGACACATGCTGATCTTTAGTTCCTAGACTAATAGCATATCAGTTCAGTAAACCATTCCTGCCTGGTAAAAGCTCAAAGTGAGAGTAACCTGATGAAATCATTAGTGTTATTATTTTAAACTCGATAAAGCTCCTCCAGAACCACAGAAGACTTCATTTTCACAGGCTAAATATCACTCCTCATGACTAGTAAACTGATCTTTTTGTGTTAAATCGGTTTGATTCCCATTTAACAAATCTGCACAAATGTACTCAGGTAGGTCTCATTAAAACACACCATCATCCCATGAGGTGACCAAAGGAAAAACTCAGTTTGTGTTGTGGTGGATACAAATTTAAATGAACAAGAAGTTGGACAGAGATGAGACGTATTAACACCAGGCTCAGTTAAATAAGGTTGAAAGAGAAGCAGCTTGAAATGTGGGTAGCCACTTTACAAGAGTGTGTGGGTGTGGGTGTCTTCATGCGTCATGGTTATTGATGACAAACACCGATGGTAGTCATTATACATGTGTGTGTAGGCCAATATGTGTGTGCTCACATCAAGCTAACTATCATTGTCTTGCTGTGCTGAGTGAAGGGCTGCTCCGCTACATTAAAAGATAATAATAAAGAAGATAATATTCCCATTAGTTCCCACGGCAGAGAGAGCAAACTGTGTGTGTGTGTGTGTGTGTGTGTGTGTGTGTGGGGTGTGCGTGTGGGTGGAAATTAAGTTTGTCAAACAAGGACATGTTGAGGATTTTAAACCTAATCCTGAGTCTGTGGGGTTCAGGTAAGTCTGTATTTTTCTGTTACAGTAATAACAAAGCTTCCATTGTTGAAGCCAATCCTTATTAACAGTAGTCTGGTTGACCAGCTTGTGTCTGTGTGTAAGAGAGAGAGAAAGAATCTCTCAAGCATTTTATTCACATAATAACATGCACAAGCACACACATTTGCTCTATGGCTAAGCGATGGTCCAGACTGAATAGAAGACAAGGCTAGGGTTAGAGAGAGAATGAGAGAAAAAGGCCCAAAGGCCGTTTTTGGCCTACTTTTCCTTTTTTAATATATTTGTGTGTGTGTGTGTGTGTGTGTGTGTGTGTGTGTGTGTGTGTGTGTGTGTGTGTGTGTGTGTGTGCATGTGTGTGTGTGCGTGTGTGTGGCTATGTATTTAAACAAGAAACATTATGAGGTTTTATCCCTTTTCTCTCGCTCGGTCTCTGGTAAAAACATGGAATAAGCAGTGTGGATTATAGTTTGAGAATCAGACAGATATATAGTTAAATAGACAGACAGACTGACTGACTGATTGACTGAATGAAGCTAACATCTTGATAAATGGACAGACAGGTTATGGGACTTACTTGTACACTGCTCCAGCTCAATGCTGTTACTCATGTGGATGTTATCTATTCTGATGTGGCCTCTGGTCGGGTGATCAAAAAAGCCCTCGAATGCCACCTAGATGATAGAGGGAGAGAGATATATCAGGATAGGCTCTTTATTATATATGAACAGTTACAATTAAGTGATCTGTAAAAAAGTGGATAAACCCCAGATGATCAATAGACATAAAACTACTATACATAAATATTTTAACAGGAGTGTTAATCTTTCATGTTGGCATTTAAAGTGTCCCTTAATCATACACTTTGCAACTAGACTGTGTTTCTGTCCCTGGTTATGTGCAGCAAAGATCAATGATGGTAAATGACTAGTTCCCAGTTTAAAAAAAAACACCTACCTGATACTCCTTGGGGCTTTGGGGCAGGATGGTGCGGCCCTCCCTCCAGTGAGGCCCCTGGTCTCCTTTTAGAGTCCATAACAGCGTCTCCTCCTGGTCGCTGTCCCTCAGAAGGACCCTCAGGCTCCCCTGTGCCTCCCCCTGGAGCTGGTAGTAGAAAAGTAGGCAGAGCGGGCCTTGCTCCGGCCCCACCTCGGGGCTCATCAGCCGGGCTCGCTTGCGCTGGGTATGGGCGCCTGCATCCAGGTGGAGGTAGTTTCCTGAGAAATCTGGAGGAAATTAAAAGACGGAGAGGTGGCAGATGCTACGTTATTATAAGGTATTTCAGATTAATGACTTGTAAAAAATGATAAATTAGCGGCCTTTAAACAGATTCATCATCCCTCCTTTTAGCGTATGGATGTTAATATGAAGCTACAGTGCTATTTGCATGATTTGTGACAGTGCTGCTGCACAAAGCAGATTCCTAGTTGCTGGTGAAACAGGCCCAAAGTACAGTATGATGTAGTAATGCAGTGGGATGTGGTTTGCATTTAAGGCATTACCACCATAATTCTATGGTATGAGGCTTAAACCGCAAATGAGACTGCCATTTCATCATGGCCGCTAAGGGATATGGACACACACACACACACACACACACACACACACACACACACACACACACACACACACAACAGTGCTGAAAAGCCCTAATCATTCTGAATGCTGATGCCTCGTTTTGTTGCTCTTCCCGTTTTTGCTACTCAGTCAGCACAGCCATCATA
>CM049381.1:12070988-12123488 GCA_026937815.1 Etheostoma perlongum
TGTCTGTGCCTCAGGGGGAGCTGAAGAGCCAAGGCAGCACTTCTGTCTAAGCCATCATCTGACTTATCAGACCGCTTTGGGCAATGTGTGTGTGCCTTATGGATGTAAGTACAGTACGTGTGTGTGTGTGTGTGTGTGTGTGTGTGTGTGTGTGTGTGTGTGTGTGAGAGAGAGAGAGAGAGAGAGAGAGAGAGAGAGAGAACGAGCGAGAGAGACAGACTCTGATAGAAAGATGTGGAGAAGTAAGTGAGTCATTGCGTATGATGGATAAAACAGTCTTGGTTATCCTTCTGTCTTATTAAAGATGGACAGATGTGGTAAAAGGCAAGTACCACTTGGGGAAATAGGAGAGAGGTCAGCTAGGAGAAGGAGGTGTAATCACAGTGATGGAGTGAGAAGAAATCATATCCTGTAGTATGACTTAGAGCTGAAAAAGAGATGGATGATTTATAGAGGAAGAATGGAATGAAAGAAGCATGGTAAGGGTAACAAGAAGGAATGAATGGTCTGAGAGCAGAAATATGCAGACATAATGTAAGATAAAATAAAGAAAAATTAGACAGAAAAAGAGCAAAGAAGGAGGCTTGAAGTGAGGTAATGACAGTAGATTGTGACCGATGCTATAAGATATGTAGAAAATGTGGGGTCCTAGAAATAACAAAAGAAAGTTGCGGATTAAAAGGCTGGCTGAAAGTAGAAAAGAACAGAGAAAATGGATAACAAAGTAACAAACTAGGTTAGGGAAAGTGAGACTGTTAAACCTTAATTTTTTTTTTAACAGAAACTCCAATTAAGTTGTTGTACACACTTTTAACAAATCACAGTGAAATCCTTGCATCATAGTTGCTGTCAGTGGTTCCTCCCAGAGCTGGGATCTGTAATATTCCACCACAGGACCACCACTTTGCTCTTAATTAGCTATAGAAGTCTTCAAACATCCCAACATGACAAATGCTTCATTTCGGTCTTTATAAAATAAGAAATGTCTTAAAATAAAGAATACCCAGACAGATAAGAAGTGAATAAGGGTTCTAATGGACACAAAGTTGTCACCAAGTTTGAATGTTTAATTTGACAAAAATGTGTTCATGGGTTCTCACCCTGTGTTTTTTTTTTTTTTTTTTAAAGATCAAAAGTACTGGTGACACGTTAGATTAAGAGTTTGGATGTGTACAATTTGAATGACAAAGCTTGATGATGATCAATCAGATAAATGTATACCAATGCATGTATGTATGTGAAGATCAGAATAATTAGTATTAGTAGTAAAGTATTCCTATTTAAGAATAAACACAGTATAATAAAAAATATAGCCAGGTTTCTTTGGATGAATTACTAGTACAAAAACAATATATTATGAATTAATTTGGTGTAAGCCTTTCTTAGTTGCTGCAGCATAAGAGTGCTTTCATTGATATTTGCCAATAGATTTAGCTGTTTTATGTGTTATGTATTTAACGTTGTGTATTTCTGATATATGTTTATAAGTCTCACAGGCTTCATGTGGAAAATTGGTGGATTGTCCCTTTACATGCTTGTTGTTACAGTAAGCTGGCTTCCGCAACAAAAACACGTTTTTTGCTGAAACAGCAGAAGAAGTAATTCAAATGTGTTATTGTTTCAACCCAGAAGTTTTTTTTCCACTTGTGTTAATGATGCCACATAATGTAGGGACTGACTGACCTGAAACTCTTGTCATACAGTGTAAAAAGAACAAACAACAACAATTTCTCAAGATATTTGATATTACTTAGATATGGTCTAGTTATAAAATGTACCGGTAATGCCAATGTGATCGCCAACAAATCGGTACTCACTGTCTGATCCCAGTGCCAGATCCTGCCTGGTTCCATGTGTGCCGTGTCCAGTGGCAGTGCTGCTGGCTGTGTGCAGGGACCAACTCACACCTGACTGGGGATCAGCCGACCAGCCACACAAGCTCTGCTCAAAGTCACACACAGCCGACAGGGACGGCGTGGTGGCTGTTGGGTGTAAAAGAGACACACAGACACAGATTGTGAATAAATACATACAATACACCTTTTTTGGTTTTAGCATCATATCAAATTCAAACGTTTTCTTCTTTGTTTTTTTTTATTTTAATGTGAAGTAATGCTATACTGGCTGGTTCTTCTTTATTAAGATAGTGCTTAAGAAGAGAAATTCCCATTGTGTTTAGATGTTTTGGCAATATGACATCTCAATGAATCATGCTGAATACAAATAAAAGAGATATGTGGAAAGAGAGAATGGGCTAGCTAGATGAATCAGTGGAGAGGATGAAAGAAAGTGAACATAGACAGAAAATGGAATGAGAGAAAGTAGTGCAGTACAGTGGGTGAGGATACAAATCAAAAGGAAAGACATGAGAGGAAAAAAGAACATAAATAAGAAATCATGGGAAATTAGAAACAATTACATGACAATATAGAATAGGGAAAATAGAGCATTATAAAATGCACTTGGTATTAATGATGCTGTATTCTGTTTAAATCAATGCATTGTGCTCATGTAGCAACCAAACAGATCAACAAGGACCATTTTAAACTGTATCGGTAACAGTAGGGCTACATCCAGTCACTGACCTATAGCTGTAAAATCCTCGTCTCAATATGTGTGTTTGTGTGAATGAGAAGGTGAGATCCTGGCTGTGAGAGCTTATTTTCACTCAAAGGAAGCTTCCTGTGGGACTCTAACAGATTTCAAAGCCCAGGGACCCAGTGGTGCAGGATGACATCACAGGTTTGACCTTAAGAGCATGTGTGTGTGTGTGTGTGTGTGTTAGTGTGTATGTGTGTGTGTGGACGAGAGGCAGAGACAAAATGTGTGCTTGCAAGAAATCTGCATGATGAGTGAGTGTAGCGATGCAGTGTGTGAGAGTGCTTGGATTACGTGTGTGGGTGTGTTTACCTGGTCTCATTACAGCAGTGGTCTGTTCAACTCTGGGCAGAGTGGGGGTCACAGTGTCAGGTACAGTGGTGGTTTCTGTCAACAGGAAAACAACACTAAAGGATTAGTTTTTTTAGAATAGAATACAAAAGAATACAATCAGATAACACAGAAGCAACATTAAATACACAGTCTAATGTACAAAAGAAGTTGGGTGGCTTTTCCTTTTTCCTAGGCCAGAATTTATGTTTTGCCCTATCATTCCGTCCTGTAGTGGCCCTCCACAACAAGTTATAATCACTTTTGTCTACACCACCACCAGCTATTATCACCAGCTAACATCAACCTAGCTACAACCATAAACATGTCATGCTTACTAGCATGTTAATCACCGGCAGCATGCTGCTAAACCCAACAAGCAACTCTAAACAATCATATTCAGCTACCACGTAAGCATGCTAATGAGCAGTAACACATATATTACATCACACTTTACTTTATGTGTAATGCAAGCATTGGAGTGAGTCAATCTGCTTTAATTATGTTTATGTTCCAACACATTCACTCCCTAAAAAGTAAAGAGTACTGGACTTACAATAACCAAATCTAAGCTTTTAAATATTCATATTTGCTCTACTGCTGCTTCACCTCTGTACACGCACCTCTGTACATGTCTGTACACGCTTCACTGTTATTTTCCAGGACTGTGTATTAAGGCTGATATTTGTCATGATCCAGGCAGTGACAGAGGGAGTTGACACACTGAGCTGGCACTCAGCTGAGGACTGTGCCACACGGCTCATTTTATCTACTGCAGGTTGGCGCACAAACGCACACACACTCACACAAACACACGCACCGCTATGATAGATGCTGCACTCAAACTGACCTTGGTGCACAGCAGCATGCGACCAGTGTATGATAGATCAAATAGAAGCACCCTCACACACACACACACACACACACACACACACACACACACACACACACACACACACACACACACACACACACACACGTCAGCAGTGGGGTATGGCAGTGAAACCAAAAGGCCTTCTGGTCTTAATAAGCAGTTTTCTACTGTTGGTTAAGATTCCTTAAACAGCCCTTAATACTTTACCAGCACACTCTCACACACACACACACACACACACACACACACACACACACACACACACACACACACACACACTAGTGTAAGTCTTTATGTTGACGTAAGGGAACAGAAGATTGTCTGGCTGGCATGGCACAAACCTCTCATCAAATTACTTTTAGAAATGACTTCTTTCTCTCTTTCATTTTCTGACATTCATGTCATGGTCTGTCTCTCATTTTTCTTTCTTCCCTACATCTGTCATTCGGCTTTCAAATCCCTCCCTCCCTCTTTATCTTGTCTCTCTGTCACAATAAATCGGACCAGTTTCAGTTCTGCATGCAAAACCACCATCAACACCACAGAAAGCTCTTTACACGCACACACACACACACACACACACACACACACACACACACAATTGCTCTTTTGCTTGGCCTCTCCGGCATAGACGTGTAACCCTATCTAGTGTTGTTTCTGTTTTAACACAACACCAATTTTCTTCTCCATAACTCTTTCTCTTGCTCTCTTTCTGTCATCTCTCCCTGAGGGATATTTTGATTTCCACTCATCTGTAGCGTTTGTCTGCCCGCAGATCTTTCTCTCTCTTTGTTACAGTAAGACTGTGTCTCTTTCTTTTGCTTTTTTCCTACGATTTCCTCTTGCTCTCCTCTCAACCTCTCAGCGCTTCTCTCTGTGCTTTTACTTCTGTCTGTTATTTTATGTCGGTTCTAACCACCAGTTCAGTAAATCTGAAACTAGTGTTGATTTACTGCTTGTTTGGTTGTTCTAAATGTTTCCATGAGTCACTTGGTGATCTGTATGCATCTGTAAGTGTGTCTCTTGTTTAGTGTGAACTTTTAACCTTTGCTAGCCTTTGCTAATAGCTTTGAGTTCACTGCAGCTCTAATGTGTAATATGTACTGTATGTGCATTACTTTACTGACTTATTAACACAGTCTGCTCAGTCAAAGTATGCAGGAATACTACGTATGTAAGCCCAGAGTGGACATATATTGCTGTCCCAACACACACATCACACACATAACACACACACACACACAAACACACACACACACACACACACACACACACACAGACAGACAGACAGACAGACACACACACACGCACGCACACACACACACGCACTTATGTTCATACACAAAATTAGATATCAGCGTTGGATAAGCAGCTCCCAGCTGCTGACATTAAGCTGTTTTAATTTGGTGCCCTTTACCACTGTAATTAGCCCCCCATATGGAAGGAAGAGAGAGAGGACTGGAGATCAGAGAGGGAGAGAAAGAGGGACAGAGACACATAGAGATAGAGAGAGAGAGACACACATAGAGAAGGAAACATAACACCTTTAACCTCCCACCAGCAATTTCCTAATTAGTGACCACACACAGCTCCATTTCTAACTCCATCTATCTCCACCTGTCTAATCCAATTTTGCTTTCTATCTGTCGCCTCCTCTTCAGTTATTTCTCCCTTTCCTCATCTTCTTCATCATCTTTCATCCCCGTCTTATTTCTATCCATTAGGGCCCTATCTGTAGCGAAAGGTCAGCAAACTAATGTGAATAAATTACGTTACAATGAAACTTATTTTAAATGTGTTACTGTATTCAATAAACTTTTAAATTTTTTCAGGTCAGTTTTCTTTTATCTGTTTGACTTACTAGGCCGAAGTGTGTTTAGTCACTTGTGTGGGAAGAGTAAGAATGATGACACAGTCAGTCATGTTTTTTAAATAAGGATTCAAACAGGAATGCAAAAGAAACACCAATCTGTATTCTGAAGATGATCATCATGAACACCGCTGAGTTACAGCATCTTGCCATGACTCTCCATCGATTTCTCTCAAATACCTCAAACTGAGAAACAGAAGGTATTCGGTTTGGGTAACAACGCACAAATAACCCCACGCACTGTCATAGGCCCAAGGGCTCATTGTAAAGCTGCTGACTGAGCAGGACGAGGTGGAAACAGAGAGACGAAAACTGTTCAATTATGAAAAGAGCACTAAGTATAAATCTACCTCTGTCAGCCTAAATAATGACTACTGACACAGTATGTGAGAGTGTGTATGTGCGTGAATGTGCATGCGTATTTGAGGAAGAGAGAATGTCGTCGCTACTTAAATTATTGGTGAAATGGTGCATATGATTGTGAATAGGGGTTTCCTTTACCTAATTACTACGTGATTGACTGATTGAATGGCAGACTCTGTCTGTGTGTGTGTGTGTGTGTGTGTGTGTGTGTGTGTGTGTGTGTGTGTGTGTGTGTGTGTGTGTGTGTGTGTGTGTGTGTGTGTGTGTGTGTGTGTGTACGTGTCTGTGTAGATGGAAAATGACCTCCACTGATAGTCAATGACTTGTAGCTTAGGTACCACCGGCCAAACTGTTTGCTGTAGGTATCTATTCACTTTAAGTAGTTTTTCCTTAAAAAAACACATGTTTCTATTCACCGTATTCTGTTGACCTAATCTCAAAGCTACTTAAAACTGTATCCAGCAGCACTATCTATGGCAGGGTATACTTGATAGAAACATAATTGCCACAAAAATAGTGGTGTCAAACAATTAAAATATTTAATCACAATTAATATTGCAATAATGTCATTGTTAACTCGCAATTAATTGCACATTTTTTTTCTATTCTAACTGTTCCTTGATTTATTTTTGTCCCATTATTTTTTCTCATTTTAATGCTCTCAACATGGAAAAGTGGATCGGCTTACTTTGTCCAAAATGTTTTTTTATTGAAAACTACATTGGCAAACAGCCTACTGTAATGAAAGCTCAGTTCACAACAACAAAACACACACAGATCACTTTGGTCTTGTCAATGGAACCATTTGGCAACTTTTAAAAAGTAAACTTTCCATCCAGAATCTTATGGGCGTCCATTTCAGCGTCTTGCGCTCGGCATCCACTCAAAACGTAACGCTACTACTCTTTGGCCGGCTTGCAAGCCCCAACAAGTGTGTGCGGCGTGCCTGTTGTTTTGTTTCTGGTCTAGCTAGATCCGATATCCTGTTGTAGTTTTTCTAACATTACTAGCTGTTGCAACAGGATGTGTAAAAAACTACAAAGTTTGCTAGGCCAAGAAGAACATTAATCTCAAGGTAAAAAAATTGACGGCGTTAAAATGGGTTTGCGTTAACGTTGTTAATAACGCGTTTAACTGACAGCATTATACAAAACATTTTTATCCGAATTTGGGAAACAATTCATTTTTATGCTAAAAATGCATCTATATTTGAAAGGAGTAGAACATGAGTTCTTAGTGAAAGGAACTTAGAAACTAGTAGGTGAAATGTGAGTTATGGCACTAACAACAATGGGTCCGGTGTATGTTAAAGCATGGCATCAAATCAGACCTAAGTGTTTTTGAATAAAAAATCATTGCCAGTGATCTGAATGGAAAATCATTCAACAGTACTTAAAAACCAAAAGTGCAGGTTTGATTTATATGTACCTTAAGTGCCAGACTAGCTAAGGCTCCATCTTTTGTAGATGAGTGCATGGGAAAACTTTTTTTTTAGAGCTGGAAACTCTTCCAAAACCAAATGCCTAATTAGCCCATTGTACAGCAAGCTACCATTAATATCTGGTTTATAGTAAGTGCTGCACTGGACGACAAGTGTTAATGAGTGGTAGACAGAAAAGGAGAATTTCTGTAACCCAGTCAAATGTGGCATAAGAACAAGCAGATGACTGCAGTTAAAATGCCACCAATAATAGCGCCTAAAGTGTGGCTTAAAAGCAGAGCCATGTGCTACATAGTTGAGACACTAGATGCAAAGAAGCTCTTCATGTCAGGAAACTAGAGACTGAATTGCTCATTAGTCCATTGTGCAACAAAGCACCACAAGGTATGTGACTGCAATTGTAGCCTTAAGTGTGAAGCTAAGTATGACAACAACTGAGATAATAAAAGTAAGCTGCCGGCAATGAATGGCTAACTACATCAGCGAACAGTAGTCAGCTACAAAGGAAATGAGTTTAAGAGTAGAAAAAGCCATTAGGCTAAGTATGCCATTAACTGCTCTGGAGAAAAGAAAGAAAGCTTTCTAGATCACCAAGCAGTAATACTTTAACAAGCATATGGTTTAAACACTTTCCAAAGCCCAATCAGTACTTTTTGGCACTAATACTGTACATTTTAGGTAGATTGACAGACTGTATGACAATTTGGGGTCATGGATGAAACATTTGCATGTGTTTCTCTGAACATCAAATCAAATCTATTGTATCAGGAAGCACTTCAGATGTATAATTTTCAAGAAAATACTGATAGCAGATTTAGTTTAGATTTAGTAGTTATTGTCTCCTGCTAGTCTGAGTATTACAGTACACACTCAACTTGAAAATGGTTGCGGGCTCTTATTACGTGTTTAGAATTTTAGCTGGTGGACTGTCCCCAAACGTTTTAAGAGGAAACGACAAGGGATCTATTGCCTATCCATTTCCACCGCGTACTGCACGGCTTGACTCAACTCGTTTGAAGGTGTTCTTTTTGGTTTTCCATTGACAATAGTTTGGATAGTACCTAGTACTGGAGGTTTCAAGCGAGCTAAGCCAATACTAGAAGGTGGAGTTCAAACACTGCAGCCCTCTGATTGGTCAGAGAGAATCTTCACCACAATCGTCACTTGGCAAGAAACGTCCTGCAGAAACTCACCATGTTTAAATAGCTAACCACAATTTTCTTTTATTCAGTCAACCTAGATTTAAAAAAAAAAAAAAAGCAGCCAATTGACGAAGTGCAGACAGTCCTCTGTTTAGTTGCCAATGAAAGGATCCAGCGTGTTTTTGTTTGTGTCCCGTTGAAGATGATGGCATGGCAGTTTCACGTGTCGTTGCTATAACGATCAGATAAAAATCCTCTACATTGAGTGGGTACTATCTGCAGTGGAAAAGGAAATCGAGAAAAGTACCTGGTACCAAAAGTAGGTTAGAGTCAAGTCGAGCTGAACCATGTAGAGCAAATTCAGCAGAAGACCCTACTGTAGATGGATAGATGAATGGATAAGATTGATACATAAAAAGGAAATAGAGAAAAGGAGGCAGGCATATCTGGGAAATACTGCAAAGAGGTGGCGAGCCAAACCTAAATATTTATATTGTAAAAACACAAGCATTTTTGCACTCAGACACATATAAACACATGCAGCCACAATGAAGCAGTGCCCAATCCTGAGTTTTTCCATGTGTGATGTCTCAAGAACGAAGAGATGGAACTGATAAACTTAACTGTCCTGAAGTGAACAAAGCATGATTGTACATGATGAACCGTATGACCAAGTCAAAGGCTTCTTTGCTGTGGTGGGCAAGCAATTCCCTCATTAGTCAAGTGCCCCAGTGGTTGACCTCGACAACCACATGGTCATCATACTGATGGTGTCCTGTAAAATCTCCAAACAGTAATCCCTTCAGGAACTAAGTGTTTCCATTTTTACACCATGTGTTTGGAAATTGTACAATATTTGATCTGTGGTTCAGCTTGGCTCTGGAGTCATGGAGTCACTGTTTGTGGGAGAATTGTATCAAAACCTATCAAGTAAAGATAGCACTGGCAACAGGTTTGTTTGCCTTGAATGTGAAAGGCTGTGAAAAGTGAAGGATAAGAAAAAAAAGAGGGTCTGAAGAAACAATGTGAAAAGAGCGAGAGCAAGAGAGGGAAACAAATCCATGAGGGTAATGAGGTCAAGGGAAAAGGGAAGGTTAAGACGTAGAAGAGATGGAGTGTGTGTGTGTGTGTGTGTGTGTGTGGGGGGGGGGTGTTAGAGGAGCCTTGGCAAGAGACATGAGTGATTAAATTCTTCTGATGGTGAGGGAGTCAAAGGGGCGGAGATGGAGTGGGTACTGCAAAAGCCACAAACATTTGCACCGCTACCTCCCTCTCTAACATTATTTTCCATTCCTTCTAAAGTGTTCATACGTGTCAGTAGAAAAGAGCAGGGTCAGGTCTTTAACTTCATGAACTGAAATAATGGAATCAGCTGCAGGCAGCTTCTTGTATGCTAAGTCTTATCTTATCTGTTATTAAAACAAGCCGCTCTGTTGCTACCCAGCAAAACAAAATTAAACTTTTTGCTTAGAAATATAATAATAAAAATAAATGATAAATAAAATGTATTCCATTTAGTGAATACCTCTTTCATAAAATTATAAATGTATTCAATCTATTCAAATATATTATTATATATTCAAACAGTATTGTAATCTGATTGTTGACATTTTTGGTAAACATAGTATTTTTATAATCACACTGCTGTAATCTCTGAGACAAGACAGGAGAAGGAAGAGCAGAGGAAGGAGGGTGTAAGTAAGGACACATTCCACCAATCACATGAAACGATTTGGACTGGAGCAACGACTCACATGTGAAAGCGATCAGCAATGTTGGACCTGGAACACACACAGCACTATCCAGCGTGCACACACACACACACACACACACACACACACACACACACACACACACACACACACACACACACACACACACACACACACACACACACACACACACACACACACACACACACACAGGGCCAACCTCTTTGCTGTAACACAAGCCATCAGCCATGAATGATGTGAGCTGATTATTGTGTTTTTTTTGGAACACAGAGGTAAGAAGCATAATGTCTGTCGAAATCTGGCTGGCAGTGTTTAGTGTTTCGTGATAAGTGAGGATCCATGATCCAAAGAGAAGCCCCAGCAGCAGAGGAATCGTGCCACTCTGAGACACCGGACACAAAGCCGCTTTCTCTCTCTGTCTGTGTTTTTCAGTGTCTACTACCCCACCCATAATCCACTGCAGTTTTTCAATGGAGACTAAGCATGTATTTACACAACTAAGAACAAACCTTTGTCTTTTGCCAAACAGGTGGTGTGTGTGTGTGTGTGTGTGTACATATGTGACTGCCTGCCTGCCAACAACTAGGTGTGGAGTAAAAGAGATGAGAGCATAGCAGGTCTTCTGATAGGTCGGTCATTTAAAACATGAACAAAACCGGCAACTTGGCAGCTCTCAGTTCCCGTCCAATATTTACAAGACCTAAATTACACGTTTCCTCCATAGCTAGCATGCATGATCAGAAAGAGTCCTGCAATAATAGCCAGGCTGTGTTTTGCTGCGATATAATGAGATGCTAAACTATATTATTGTGTGCCCCCAAAAACCCTATATCCGTCATTTGGGATTTCTTCATTGTAATTGGGTGCTGAGATTGATTCTCCCATGTGAGGAAATTGTACAGCCTTGACGACAGGTCAATTCGCTACATTTTAAATACAAAAACAAACAAGGGGCAGTAATGGAAAAGCTGTTTCTTTGTATGCTTGTTAAAGCTGTAGTTTAGAGGATATGTAGTTCATGACTGACAATCTATCAGAATGACTTTGTCTCTACTTTTGAACAATGAATAAGCTAGTGTGTTAAGCAAACAAAACAAACATGCTGCCTACACACATGCAGTGCACAATACTTTTGAGTTAGAGTGAATGAGAGGACAAGGATGCTTGTATTCCTATTTTCAGTAAATGATGTATGGCAGTAGATTGGCAATTTGGAATGTTAAATATGGGTGTAAATTATAGGATGTTAAACATTTTAATCAGGTCCAGGTTTGTAATTTATGTCAGGGAAGGGAGGTCTGAAACCAACTACTGAATAATGAAAAGGCCATTCTGTGTGCTGCATCCACTGCAGGCTGGCCTGTGTGTGTGAACATGTGATTGCCTTACACTGCTGATGCCTCCTTTTATGTATTCATCAATTCATTAATTCACTCCTTTACTTCCTGAGCGGCACTGAGACAGGCAGGGTTGTGGCTGGATTGTACACGCTGAAGCTCCTCCAATTCTAGATTTTAAAGGTGAAAAGGTGGTGGGGTACTCTCAAGGATATCATGCTTAGTGAAAAGAAGAAAAAAACAATGCTTGAATCATTTTGCTGCCTGTTTAGAGAAATGCAATTAGAGATGGAATACAACTTGATAGGATTTCTACTCATAGAACATAGATTGAAAGGTGCTGTTAGGCCTTTTCCTGTATATTGTCAAAACTTACTTCCTATCTGTAGCCCTGTGTGTGTGTGTGTGTGTGTGTGTGTGTGTGTGTGTGTGTGTGTGTGTGTGTGGGTGTGGAAAAATAAGAGAAGGCAGTTGAACTTGTGTGCATTTTTGTGCGCTTGCGACTTATGTGTAAACAGCTGTGTTCAGTTGACTGAAGCTGATGCCCTCTGTTAAATATTTTATTGAGAAGAAAAGCAAAGTCTTTGTCTTCAGTCAGATGTGTTTTTTTGTTTTGTGTTTTATTGTTTTCATTTATAGCACTAGCAAAAAATGATCGTGAATGCACAACGGGTGAGGCCGTGTGTTTTTCAGTGTTATTATCCTAATGTCACTTAGCGTGGAGACAATTAAAAACCAGACAAAGTGAAATTTCACAAAATCAAGTTGCTCTAAGCCACTAAGATGTAGAATTATCTTAGTGTGTGATTGTCTGTGGTGTTTTCTGTGTAAAGTGGGAATGAACTGTTATCATGCAGAGATTACATCCAGAAGGCAAACATCTGGCACGCAGACATAGACAGCCAGACCAGCAGACAATCACAAAAGCTGCAATAGCCAAGAGGTTGATCCGCACTGTGATCACAGAGATGATGGCTCCAGATATGATGTGCATGATATTATTAGGCGCAATAACAAGCAATGTGTATGGGTGGGATAAAACAACATGGCCAGTGAAATCATGGAGGTTAGAGTCAGCATGATTGGGTTTAGGGCATATTTATCTCCATTCAAAAGAAATCATTTGCTGCTATTTATAATATACAGTATGTGCAAGCACAATAATCAGTTTGGCACAAAGCCCTATTTTTTGTGTCAATGCTAAACTGTTTAACTTTTTCTGAGGGTTTTTTATGCATATTTTATAGGTAACAGTCACCTGAAACTCAAAATGAAAAAGGGAATTTTTCACCAGGAAAAAAACGTCTAAACATGCCACTTCTTACTGTATGTCCTCTTATCAAAGTTCAATTGGTCAAAGTGTAAAATATATGTAGAGAGAAGGAAAGGGACTATAACAGCAATCAAGCAAAGCCATCATTTCACACTGAAGGACGAATAGAAACGTGTTGTTTCACTAGATGTTCAGTTTTTCCACTGAGTGCTTTATCTTTGTATTGGGTGTTACAATTAGATACTGCTACATGATATCTCAATCACAGGACTCACTAGTACAAAGTGAAAAAATGCCTTCCCTGAGGTAAAGTGCTGAATTTTAGTTCTGAATGACATGATATCTGTGTTATGCCTGAATTTTATTTTTTACAGTAATGTAGGCCTAGTCATGGTAACCTGTTAAAACCTGTGTTAACAGTAGAGGATGTTCTCTCCCCATCATCACTGACCTCTTGGCTAGTTCTGACATATCTAGGATATATTGTTCCCTTTGGCCTGTCTCTATCTCTATCTCTCTCTCTCTCTCACACACACACACACACACACACACACAGTTGAGAAACACAGAATTCTAGCAGCAGGCCATCAGTTGGGGCCAACAGCCCACTTCAAGTCCACTGGGAACAGGTACGTGTCACTTTCTGTACTTGTCTTCACCTCTAACATGTCAAAACCTGACTAAAGCAGTACGATCTGATTGAACATTAAGGAGAGAGGAGAGGAGAGCATTCCATAACTTTCAATAAACATGCTTAAGGAAGAAAAAAACAAAGGAGGCAGAATGAACGACTATGCACTGGGTGCACTTTATCAACTTAAAATGCACATTAGCACTGCTTTGTGACATTGGTCAAGTTTGTAATTTGTTGTATTTGATTTTTTTGTTGTTGATGTTATGTAGCCTACTGTAGGCATATGTCTAATTTATAACTTGTAAATTTGTAAAACTTGAATAAAGCTCTATTTAAAAAAAGGAGAAGGAGAGGAGAGGAGAGGAGAGGAGAGGAGAGGAGAGGAGAGGAGAGGAGAGGAGAGGAGAGGAGAGGAGAGGAGGAGAGTTTTTTTTGGTTTTAAAAGTCCCTTTATTGGACCATTGTCAGATCACAGAAGAACTAACAAACAATACAAAAAATCTGTTGCATTCCATTCAAAATGGAATGCAACAGCCTCCTCCCGCCACTCCCCCACAGATGGGGTAAAGGACAGAGAGGGGAAACTGTATTCCCACCCCTCACTCCACTGCTCACAGAGAGACCGAGTCTGTACCAGCGTCCGCTGAGGCTGCTCCAGGGCAGCACAAACCTCATGCACCACCCTGTTGATGAGCCTGATGGAGGTGATGTTGCTACTCCTTCTCAGGGCTTTACCAGAGACGACAGTCACCTTCATCAGGTGACCCAGTTTAGTGCACCCAGCCTCCCTGAGACTGGCCCTCAGACTGGCAGACTGCAACACCTGAGTACGTATGAAATCATTAAAAAACAACGGCTCTTCAAAGAGCCACATCCCTGGAGTTTCTCTTGCAGCCCGCAAACACGTCAACACCTGCCACGCCTGCAGGACAGAACTGTAGAACGACGTGAGCCCAGTAAGGTCCATATCCTCAGTCCTCAAAAGAAAGAGCTGCCTGTCATAACCCATCCGCCCAGCTCTCCTCAGCAGCAATCGGGCCGTATCAAGCCAGCTGGGTCCACAGTTATACAAAAGTTTCTGGGCAGTCTGGATACGAAAGGAGGCAAGTTTCGATTGAATATCCACCAGCCCCTGGCCCCCTTCAGCAACAGGTAGGTACAGAACTGCTGCCCGAACCCCGTGCTTCCCCAACCAGAAGAAATCCACCATGGCTCTCTGAATGTCTTCCATCAGGCTTCTTGGTGGTACAATGGCAACGAGCTTATGCCAAAGGGTCGAGGCAACCAAGTTATTGGCAACCAAAACTCTTCGCCTATAGGACAGCTGAGGTAGCAACCACCGCCATTTAGACAACCGAGCGCACACCTTCTCCCTCACTCCCTCCCAGTTCCTCTGCACAAACCCCTCCGTACCCAAAAACACCCCCAAAACTTTTAACCCTTCCTTCCCCCACTCAAGTCCCCCTGGCAGACTGGGCACCACTCTATCTCTCCACTGACCCACTAGCAATGCCTCACTCTTAGCCCAGTACACCCGTGCAGACGTGGCCCTCTCATAAAAGGACAGAGCGTCCTGCAAACTCCGAACATCCTCCTGACTGTGGCCTAAAACATTGACATCATCGGCATAAGCTGAAACAGTGAGAGGATGCACCATACCAGGAAAAGGCCGCTGAGTCGAGCCCTCATCCTGCAAAGAGAGGCTTGATTGCCAAAGTATACAGCTGTCCCGATATAGGGCAACCCTATCGTATACCTCTCTGCATAGGAATTGGCCGACTCAGCCCTGCCCCCGTCTTCAACAAACACTGTGGACCATTATACAATAAACCAACCCAAGGCAGAAACCCATCACCAAAACCAAAAGCCTTCAGTGCAGAAAACAAATAGGAGTGATCCACCTCATCAAATGCTTTTTCCTGGTCTAAAGAGATGATACCAACATCAAAATCATACAATAAGAACAAGAACGTCCCGAACACAGAAAATATTGTCCATGATTGACTGATCTGGAACACAATAAGATTGGTAAGAGTGCATGATTAGTTCCAGGACAACCTTTAGTCTGTTAGACAACGCTCTGGAAAGTTTTATTTACTTTATAATCCGTGCAGAGGAGGGAAACTGGGCGCCAATTCTTAAGCAAAGTCAGATCGCCTTTTTTGGGCAGCAGTGACAACACTGCTCGCTGACGGGAAACAGGAAGAAACCCTGTCCTAATTCCCTCCATAAAAACGTCATGAAGGTCAGGTCCAATCGTACTCCAGAACTGTTGATAAAAATCTGTCTCAAGTTTAGCAATAAATGTGGGGAGATTTGTACAATGGCCTGCTTTATTATTGTCATTGTGCAGCTGAGAATAATTTGCTTGCCATAGCTAACAAGCTCCATACAACAGTAAGATATTGTAATAATAAAAGGTACCTACAAAGCTCAATAAAGAAACATAGGAACTAATGCTCTGCATCCATCATCAATCTTTCCGCCAAATCCTCACTCTTTATGAACAATGTTTTACGCAAATTCTTGAGTGGATTATGAATTGATCATAAATACCAAAATTCAGCAGACCATGCACTGCACCTAATCCTTCACTACACACTAGCTACATGTTATTAACATAATAGGCTGTGAACACAATATAGTGCAACTACACAGCTGGCCACTATTAGTAAAAGTCCCATGACCTAGACATGTTAATCCCTGTCCAGACATGCTGCAATACCTCCTATAGGGCAAGATGATTAACTTCAACCGTTATGCATAATGCATGTAAGTAAGTATAGTATTGTATGTGCACACACACACGCAATCAAGCATAAACACTGTATGCATATACTATACTCTACATACAGACACAGATGTAAATACAATGGCAGATTAAAAAAAGAAAAGAAAGCGTACACATTCTAAACCCTCATGAACACACATCCAACTATACACACTCATTGCAGATGTCAAGAGATTAATGGTGTGATTTACGCAGCACATTTACGTCACTAATGTTTGTTTGGGATTATGCTCGTGAAACATGTGATATACTGTACATACATGCAGAAGTATCATAATAACTTTGATGATATATGTTCGACTTGGAAAAGATTGCTCTTGATTAGAGTCGGCGGACCATTTGTCTTACTTTAATTTTTTATGTATAGGTTATATAAACAAAGGAGGGTAAAGGCACTATTATTAGTGTGTTTATGTATTTATCTGAATGTTTGTCCACAAACGTACATTTCTGCAAGCTTGTAGCTGTGAATTCACTTGTTTAAATGACAGTGTGAGTTGCGTGTGTACGTTTCTCTCTGGAAGTGTGTGTTGTGTGTGCGTCTGTTACATTGCGTGTCCTTACCAGGCAGGTCGCAGCCGAGGACCTCCATCCTCATGCCGATCCCTGCAGGCGACCACCTCTCCGGAAAGACTCTGATGAACTGGGCCACTATCTCATCGAACCTCCGCACCTCTGGCGTATCGTAGTGGCCGTTCCCCTCGAAAATCTAAGTGGAGGGAGGCAAAGGCTCGTTGATAGTGATGTTATTAGAGAGTGCTTTCCTATTTTCATTTTACAACAAGGAAAAAGTAAGGGTATAACCTTTCCCATCCAGTGTAAAGGATGTTTTCCTGCATATTTTGACATTCCTGAGTTCAATTCAGCCAATTTGAAAATATGACAATGTTCTGTAGCTTGCTCCGCTTTTTCTTTGACTGTACAGTAAGATCCTGCTGCGATTTAAAGGAAAAGTTTCACTGCTTGTCCAATTTGTCTTAAAGCCAAGGCTGTCTAACACGTGCCTGAGATACATCAAGATGAGTGATAAGCTTTACCCCATGTTTGTTTGATATATGTGGCATCTGTCAGAGTGGGTGTGATACATTGTTCTGTGGTAAAGACAGCATTGAGGATGAGTATCCTGAAACAATGGAGAAAGACGTAAATGCGGCAGACTTAGTTATATGTGTCATTTCACCACTCCACTGTTCATGTCTCATTTAAAAAACAAAAGCAAAATCGTGAGCCTGTCTATCTCAAAGTCATATAACACTCCTAATCAGCGTTGTTTCCAAGCACAGTATGACATGTGCAATAAAAATAACAACAGAGACTGTGTTTCCTTTGATTTTCAAGTCTTTTTTTTGAGGCGACTTGCAGCAGCCTCTGGCAAAAACAAAATTTATTACAAGCTGAAAACTGACTAGAATGCACCAATCCCTTCAAAATGTGGGCTGGGAAAGTTGTAATATTAGTTTCATTAATTGAATTGCATTTTCTATCTAAACCATTTCTAGAATAAAAAAAAACAAACATATGATGAATATCCCAGGATGCTCATTTAAAAAGGCAGGCAGATGAGAGAGAACAGGATTTCAGCATCAGGAGAAAAGCTTGGCACTCAGTAGTACTATTAAAGCGTTTTAAGACATAGTCAGAAAGGAGAACAGAGTTTAAAGTGCCCTGTCTCACAGTGCGTTAGACTGCCAGCAGTGTTGAGTGGTGATGCAGGAAAGACATTTTTAATTAACACCCATGAGAGACAAATAGAGGATGAGTGAACAGGAGGATGAGACACAGAGAAAAGCAGTGAGAGAAAGAACACCGAGGACTCAGAGAGAGGCAAAGACACAAGTAGGGAGAATGAGGAGTGAGGTGATTCAATTTAATTATTATCAGAGCTGAGGCTGTAATAAAAATGGCATCCCCCCCTGAAGAGAGAGAGAGAGAGCGAAGAGGGGTTAAATTGAAAGACAGCTATAAATAAACCATAAATGAGGAAGAAGTGACAGTGACAATCAGAGACAGGAGAGTACATCTGTACTGTTTGTGTCAGAAGGACACGTCCCCCCTCCTTTACCTTAGCAAACCCAGTCTTGCTGTCGGTGATGTAAGTCCAGTCCTTGCCAGTCATGCTGTGCGCCAGTTTGTACTTCCTGACAAACGCTCTGTTCTCAGCGCTGGTGCTGCCCTCCAGCCCTCTTGCACCCTGGGTAATGATGCCACGCACCATCTTGGGCACACCAAGGTCCACCTGCAACACAGACAAACATAATCATCACTGTTAGCTCACTCCCTGCACAGCAGAAGCATATCACTTTCCAGATCTATCCCATCTACTGTATTGTGATGTGAATCTCTAACTGACTTTTTCTATAGTGTATATTTATTTATTTTGTGTGTGCATTTGTTCGTATTTCATGAATTGTCAGTTCAGAAATGAAAGCTAGTCAGTGGCTCAAAAGGTTGTCCACTGTGTGAATCTCTTGTTTTGCATTTGGCTGAGTGCATTGTGATCCTTGATTTTGTCATATGGTTTTTATTCTTACCTTCCATACATCTTGCATTATCCTCTGGTACAGCATCCCTTTTTCCCCAGATGGGCTTCGATATCATCGTTAGTCCAGCATGCATTTTTTCAGTGATTTTGTTTGTTCAACAGTTTTTGCCATTGCAGATGATATAGCAAATGATGGTTTTGTTTTGGGTTTGTGTAATTGTCTTTGTTTTGAGGG
Source organism: Etheostoma perlongum (assembly GCA_026937815.1). Lineage (NCBI taxonomy): Eukaryota > Metazoa > Chordata > Actinopteri > Perciformes > Percidae > Etheostoma > Etheostoma perlongum. The sequence continues at coordinate 12,090,092 of CM049381.1, forward strand.
GATGACACATTGTCAACACAATTTAGTGAAAAGAAGTTCTCCCCCAAAGAATATGTAAGGAAGAACCAGTGAAGAGCTTTTCAACTAGCAACATTCTGATGCAGTAGAATGAACCCCACCTGTAGCCCCTCATCTCCAACTACAGTCTCCTTTATAATGAAAAAACAAACAACCAGCTCTGAAGAACACATATTGTGCTAAACAAAAACAAAGATCAGTTAAAAGGACAAGGTGACGTACCTGTAGCCACTCTTCTCCAGCTATGGGCTGTGTCGGGTTGGGGAACCAGCCAGACCGACTGGCCACCAGCCTGGCTGCCCCCATGGAGCCGTGGATGTCTCTCATGGACGACGCAGAGATCTGGGAGTCGGATAGCAGGCCAGACAACATGCCTTGCAGCTCTGAGCAGGGAGCATCTGGACCGGACACAATGAAAGAATGGAATACAGACTTAATCATTGCATAGTAATACAGCTTCAAGCAGAGTTTGGAAAACCTTCCACTGCTTTCTCTTAGTGTTTTTAAGATCAGTAAAACATCCAACATTTGACAGTCAGCTGCCAAAAAAACATTGTATTCATGAGTTGTCTGATGGGAAAAGGATACTGGGTTGATGTTGGAGCTTTGGTGAAGAAACCAACAAGAAATATATATTTGTAATCATCTCTGCAGTGTACTACCACACAGTAATAAAAAACAACTGACAAAAAAGTTAACCAGCTGTTTACTGTGATGGATGTTATATCAAGCCTGTGAAATGAAAATGCAAAATGAAATTAGAGGTTGTCAGGAAGGTAGCTATTCAATCAAAAAATCTGCTTTGGAGTGATGAAGTTATCAGATATATACATCCTATTACTATCATGCTTTAAAGTCTATTGGAATTTCTGTTCTCTGAATCCAGTCTGGCTACATGGGATAGCTGCATTGCTAAACATCTAAGAATTCAAAAACTCTTGCTGAAGAAATGTGAATTTCAGGTCAGGAATAATTTTAATATCACCGTTTGATCTTATTTTGGAGCAAAACTCTTGTGCGATTGTGACTTGAACTGTAATACTGCACTCCGCTGCTTTCCATCAACCATTTCTGTTTTTCCTTCCTACTGCCGCAAAGTCAATGCTTTAACCCGAGCTTCCAAAGGGGATTCATCATGGAAATTTGAGCCTGAGAAATCCCAAATGTAAAAGCTATATGAGAGCTTGCTACAGATCAAAGGCATACTGTTTATTATTCTGGCAAATGTGTTTAAGTCTAACAAGCATCAGAATATTTCCATGAATAATGGTAAAAAAAATTCAAAACAAAGGGAACAAAACAATGTGATCATTTTGTTTTGAAAATAGAAAAAAAATGAATGGGATAAAAGTAGAGAGGGTGTGAGGGAGGAAAAGAGAACAAGGACAGGATAAAAAGGTGAAGAAGAAGAGTAAGGAGGAGATAAAGAGATAACAAAAGGTCAAATAGAAGGATGAACTGGAGAGGGAGCAAGTGAATAGAAAGGGTAAATAAGATAAAGAGAAAAGAAAGGAGGAGAGAGAGAGCCGATTGACAGTGAAGGGTGACGTTGATTGACGGTGACATTCTTCAGGTCCACATGGAGATGAATGTTTAATGCTGTGACGTCTGCAGACACGCCTCACTATGGTAAATAATGAATCAACAATGACGAGCAACAGCTAAGCCATGCTCCCTCAAGCTCTATAAAAGACAAGAAAACTGATTCTGATACAGTTCTACTATTGTATTTATTCTAGGTTTCTTCTTTTTGCATCTATCTATTTGAGTAGCTGCACTCATTTTTTTTAAAATACAGGAGTGCAGTGGGAGTGGATGAGAATATGATCTCTGGAGATCAAAGTAGCAGAAATAGCTAGATATCACACACCAGCATCAGAGCTCTTAAGCTGGCTCTCTCTCTCTCTCTCTCTCTCACACACACATAGACACACACACACACACACACACACACACACACACAGACAATAAAATAGACAATGTCTCTCATGCAGGTTGAAACACACTTTCACTCTGATGCTTAGCCCACACATGGGCGCACAAACACTGCTTTTCCTGATGACAGGGTCTTACAAAAGCTGTAAAGTACACCATTGAGGCTCTACTTAGTTGATGCATGTAGACACACAGACACACATATACACACACAGACACACACACACTCACACTCACAACCACATATGGCTTGACAAACCTGGACACATGAGCCTGGTGAGATAAATGATAGCGGTCCAAAAACAAATGATTGATATGGGCTGCAGGGCTAACATAAAATGAGATTAAGGAAGGAGAGGAGGGAAGGAGGAACAAAGAGTTGAATGGCACAGGGAAAAGGGAAGATTTAAGAGAAGGAGGAGAAAATGAAAGACCAAGAGAGCAAAGTGGGAATGGAAGCTGTCAGCAAAGGCAATACAAGGACATAAGAGAAAGTAGAATGAGAAAGAAGAAAAAAAATAGTGAAGAGAGATACCGGTAGGTAGTACGTAGAGAAAAAAGTAGAGAGAGACATAAAAGTGTGATTTAAGTTAATGACATGTCACTGACTGACTGCTTTATGTTTGCCTTTATAGGCTGTGTAGGACATTACCACATCCCCTAGCAGTCTTCGGGTGTGTGCTTGTCAATATGTGCAGGGAAAAGAAAAAAGAAGATCCTGCATAGCTATTAGAGGATATGTTTGGTTATAAAGTTTCTCTGTAGGTTACAGACATATCTTCCTGAAAGTGTTGTTTTCCTCTAAAGTGACACACTCTGTCATCTCTCTCAACAAAAGGCAATGTAGTCTGAAACTTTCACAATTTTGCTTATAAAGTTAGTGTTTTCCTCAGGCCAGCGATGGATTGCAGACATTACAAGGCAGCGGAGATGGGGAATACACGGGGAAACAGAAATGCCCAAAAGATGCATTGAATGGGTTCTCACTGCTGAGAGTATAGTGAGAAGAGTAGGGTGGCTAAGGCTGATGAAAAGAAATGATATGAGCATTGGCACTAAAAAGTCCATATCGGTCAATCCCTATTATATATTATAGATGTTAAAATAGGGTAAAAATAGGATATTGGTAGACAAGAACACAGGCAAAGATACATGATGTATGCCACATCCCTGTGTCTTTTGTTTGCTTTCTCCCTCTCTGTCTCTCTATTACACATAGACATACACCACACAGGGACACATACACACAAGCAGTATCATATTGTTTAGGTGTGATTGTGATTTGTGTGGGTGCTGAAATAGCCCTCCTAGATAACAGCATATCTGTCCTTCTCAATGGCCACTACAATGGCAGCAGAGAGAGGCTCTAACCCAATAATGATACAGTGGAGCTGGGACACACAGACACACAGACACACACACACACACACACACACACACACACACAAAATTGAAACTCTCTCTCTTTTACTATTTCTATAACACAGACAGACAGACACAGACAGACACACACACACACACACACACACACACACACACACACACACACACACACACACACACACACACACACACACACAGCCATTCTAATTAAGTTTTATCTATTTATAGTATTGAGCTGATTATGCTGGTTGAAATCGTGTTTGTTTGCCAGGGCTACAGATGAAAGCTGAGAGTCTGATGTTATCACCCACACATCACACTCTAGTATTATTCTATTAGGACTGAGTGAGTGTGTGTGTGTGTGTGTGTGTGTGTGTGTGTGTGTGTGTGTGTGTGGCGCGCACGATGTGTGAGTGGGAGACAGAGAGGGAGGATATGTATATGAAAGAGCGAGGGCAAGAGTGTGAGTGCACATGAGAGTGGGTGTGTTGTGTGCATGTGAAAGACAGAAAAAGATGAGAGAGAGGAGAATATGAATAGAAGCTCTGAATGGATTGATGGATGGACATATTTCTGAATTGTTTATCATTAGGTTATATAAATGAAAAGAAAAAATACCCTTTTACATTTGCTTGCTTGTTCTTTTTCAGGAAATGTTTTCTAAGGGAGTTATTTTTCCTGTGACCCACCTTCTGACTCAGTGTAAAAGCCAGTATGTCATTGGTATTAAATTTGGCAAGACGGTTACCATGTTTTCACAAGAGTGTGTCCCAAGTCTGAGAAACTCTGCTGAAGAAGATGCTTCATCTGTCTTACCCGTAATCTGACAGCCGTAGAGTTCAAACCGCAGTGCGATGCCATTCTTCCATGTCTGAGGTCTGATTCGTACAAATCGGGCCAGGACCGGCTGTGGGATCCGATTGAGGACAACCTCTGTGGCGTCGGTGTTGGCATGGAAAACCTATGTAGAGAGAGGAAAAGATATAATTTAATGATCCTACATTGTAATGGCTGTTTTGCTTTGATATACAGTATGTATTTTATTTATGTATGTTTTCTGTGAAAAAGGCGAGGACAGTGGAGAAGCCTTATAGTCTAGTAGCCAGCCGGAAATGTAGAGTACACCAAAGGTTTTATTGCAGAAACGTGACGTATGGGTCCCCAGCATACAGAAAATGACGGATGCTAATTTTCGTATGTTGAGCAATTTGCATAATTAGCAGAATTAACAGAATTGCCCAGATTGACAATAGATTTTGCACTGTGCAATCAGTTTCTACAATATTAGAGTGGTTTAAGAAGTTTTAGAGCATGCTGAATTCAATTCTGGCACTTTCAGACTTCAAAATGGTAGTTCTATAACAAAACTGAATACATTTAGACACATTTTTTATAAATTTAGGACAAACTTTTAGGTTATTTTCAAGGTAAACACAATAATCTTACATTTCCGAATCACAAGAGCTCTTGCTCTTTGATGTGAATGTTGATAACCTAAATTGGAAAAAGGACCATGAGAAACATAGAAGAGCAGGAGAGAGCTCCACAGTAATGGTTCAGACAGTTTTTCACATGTTGAGCCACGCTAAGTCAGTTGGTCTGTTGGTTGGTCCACCACTTTGGTCCAGGCTGAAATAGCTCAGCATATATTACATGGATTGCCTTAAATTTATGGTTCCCAAATTATGTCTCCTTATGACTTTGGTAATTTGCATTCAACCAAAAGAAAACAAAATCCCAACTTTTCTTCTAGTGCCCCATGAGGTTCCCATGTGAGGCTTTGAGTGAAATGTCTTAATAACTACTGGATTGATGGCTATACAATGTAATAGAGATATTCACATCTACCTTTGAAACTTCCCCTTTACCTATTATGAATAAAGTAATGGCAGTAACAAGGACATCTAAACTGTAACTTAATGGTCAACCGTTTAAAATCATCTAAATAACTGCACATACAGACTATTAAACAACAATTGAACAATATATATGGTTCAAACTGGACAGTTTTATTCTCAGGACAAACTAAGAATGAACTAAAATTACAATCTTCCTCTTCTGACTGCTCACATAAAGACACCCAATGAATATATTGCTTCTGTTCACAAAGGAAGGAATGAGTGCACACACACACAGTCGGAGGGCATGCAGTGTGTAATAAATCAAGGGTGTAAGTATGTGAGAGAGCATCATCCACTCATATTCTCTTGACTTAACCACACACACACATACACACACAAGAAAACATCAAATTCTTTCACGCACCCGCAGCAAAGAAAAATATACACTGTCGCCCCTCAATGCACAGACATACACAACATGATACTGTCTCACACACACTCTCATAAAGTGCCCTCTGAGCTCCAACACTTCCCACCATAAATAACACACACACCAAGTAATTTCCTCTGAAAACACACACAAATACAGAAAAAAAGGAAACTGAATTCAAGCGCATATGGCCAGAAGCAGTCTTTTTGTCTCTTATATCTCTGCTATCTGACAGTGTCATGTCTCTCTCTCTGACTGTCATCTCTATGGGGCTCACTACACAGCTGGGCTTCTGCTACTCTCTCCTTATCATTTCACTTTCTGTCCTCCTTACTGTCTCTTTTCAACATCTCTTGCTCCCCTTTTGTCTCCCTCGCTGCCATGATGACTACTGTATACACTGTACACAGGATACACTGCTGTGAATTTAAGAAAAAAAATCTATCCTGTTGTTTCATTAGAAAACCTCAAAGGCTGTTTTTCCTCTGTGTCTCTAACACTATTTCTATTATGTTACATCAGTGCTGAAAACACAGCATAGTGTGTTTATAACAGAGAACAGTAAAGCTCATTTAACGGAGCCAAAAGACTCAATTACTTGCTTGGTTACTCATTTATAGGTGTTCACTTTGTTTTTGGAGTCTATGTGCCTGTGTGTAAATTCCCTATCTTCTCCTGTTCCCAATCAATTAAACAGCATGCCCCGTCAGGGGTGACAAAATATGGATGAAAGGGAACAGGAGTGGGCTACTAGGCCAGCTGGGAATTGAACCCATGACCCACTGGGTGTATGATACAAAGTCAGATGCAGTGAATGCATGCCCTTACAATGGCCTTAATACCAGAAACTGTGACCAGTTAAATGATGGAAAAATGCCTAAAGGCCCCAAAAGACCTAATGGGATTGTGGCATTGGACTGTAACTACAAGTGTGTGTGTGTGTGTGTGTAAAAGTGTAATTACAAAGTCTCACTCTAAGGAGTTGGGTGCTGGTGGGTTATTTCTGATTTCCCTTGGTGCACACTGAAACCTTTCCTCAGCCCATGTGTGCACCGACACACACACACACACACACACTTGTGCTTTAATGTGTACATAAGAATGTGCATACAGTGTGAGTCTTTGACTTTTTGTGCATGTGTGTTTGTGCGAATGTACAGTATGTAAAACCCTGATAGTGTTACCAGCGGACTGTACACATTTGTGATGGCATGTTTGTGTGTGTGGCAGACACTTCTGTATACATGTTGTTTCTCCATTTTTAGCTTTGTCCAGGGTCACCAGAAAGAGCTGCAACTGTATTTCAACTTCTGTTGGTGAAAACCTTTTTACTGCTACAACTGCTTCTTTTTTTAGTATACTGAAATCCTATTAGTAGCAGGATGAAAACATGGTAAGAAAAGACCAGCACTCATTGCTGTCAGATCTTACCACACACTGATAATCTTCCTAAGAACTGTAAAGAAAATCATTTCAATATTCAACATCAATGGTGAGGACAACGGAAATACGTCCTGGACTTTATTGTGTTTTTATCCTCAATTGTATTTGATGTTTTTTTATTTGTAAGGCATTCTTGATACAATTAAATAAATCAAATCAAATGGTAAACTGACCCCGTCAACATTTAAATGTTTTTTTACACAGTACATATTTTATACTGGAAAATATTGGTTGCCCCTTTAGTAAGTTGGCATATATTATCATGCAGTCAAACAGTCATATTAGCATCAAACCACAAATATTAACAAACATTTTTTTCTTATAATATATTACAGTAAACAAAAGCCTCCCCTCCAGGTGTTGGCTCTACAGTGGGGAGGAGGTGGAAGGGGATCTGTAGCATCACAGAGGTCTTCAACTTAAATTCACTGACCGTCAGTCTCTTTCTAAAAGGCTTCTGCAACAATCAGCTAATGGACTGCACCCACAACCCAGCTCAGGTTAACATGTGTATGTGTGTGGGTCTGTGTGTGTCTGTGTGTGTGTGTCTGTGTTTTGTGCAGGTTTGATAATGGTCTAATGTCTTCGACTGTGTTAAGAGACAAGGCAAGCTGACACCAGGAGCACTGGAGTTAACAGATGCTTAACATTGCACCTCTCTCTCTCTCTCTCTTTCCCACACACACACACACAAACACACCAATTATATAAGAACAATTCAAAGCAAGAGAAATCTTCCCGATTCCAATGCCACTTTCATCTCTCAGTAAAGGTCAGAGGTAATAGACATGGAGTGAATACTATTTTCTCCTTCATTTACACACACCTACTCTGCTGAATATCAATAGTGTGCAGGGCAGAAGGACACATATTGTGTAGCCACCCCTGTTTTGTAGTCAAAAGGAGATTAACCAGGGCTAACACGTAACTACAGGAGGAATATATCCACCTCATGGGAAAGAAAAGAACAGGTGTGTGTGTGTGGCTGTGTGTGTGTGTGTGTGGTTGTGTCGTGAGCCTGCAGGGCCACAGTCAATCAGCCAGCGAGGACCAGCGCAGACACGCTAAATTATTCAAATGTCCGTGCTGTGTGTGGATAGTTATAAAATAGTAAAACACCCGCCATCTCCTGTGTGATTTCATCACACACACACACACAGACTTTAAGGAGGTAACCTGTGTTTGACAGCTGAATCCTGGTGTGTGTGTGTGTGTATGTGCGACAGCAGAGTCCACAAATCTCACAAACCGAATGACACATGGCACCCTTATAACATCCCCTTTTGTCCCTTTCCTCTCAGCATTTCTTTCTTCATTTGTCACAAACTCTTTCCTCCCTCTCTCCTTTGACCTCACTCTCCCTCCTGCCTTTCCCTCACTTTGCCCCCCCTCCCTCCTCCCACTACTCTGTCGTTTTATTTAATTCCCCCTCTCCTGACATCCTTACAGGCTGTGTTGCTGAGACCCCAGAGGGATCCAGAGGGATTTGTGGTCAACACCCTTGTCCTTGTCTGCTATTCGAATTAATCCTCCTCTCCTCGTGCCTCCGTCCATCCTTCCTTCTTTTGCTCTTTTCCCCTCTCTGCCTCTTTCCTTCACTCACTTGTTCCCCTTTGAACCTACCTCCCTTTGGCTTCCACCTCTCTTCCTCCCTCTGCACAGCTCAGTTTCTCCACTCTATGCTTGACTGCTTGACCCTTTGCTTGTGTTTTGCTTTCTTTCTTTCTTAATTTATTTCAAACTACACTTTGCTCTCATCACGATCCATCTCCCTCCCTCTGATTCCACCCACGTTTCCTACCTCCATTTCTCTCTCTCTCTCTATCCATCCATCCATCCTCGCTCCCACAGATTAAGGTGGGAATAGGAGGTTTTGGTCTTGGCTGAGGTCCAGTGTTGTAATGGCCACAGACAGCTCTGCCTATAGCAAATCAGGAGGGCTACGTAATGACATTTGTACCACATTATACTTAAAAGTACTTCTACCAGCAGAAGGTCTCAGACTCTTTTAGACAAAGAGTCAAACTAAGACAACATTGACGAGATCTCAGATCACTGAAAATTGCCACTTTTCTCTCAGCATGTGGGCAACCTCCCATAACCAGGCCCACAGCCAACTCTGAGCACTGCTTAACGTTATACTGATAGTGTCATTATCTTTATTCATGTTTGTTCATGATGCTCACATTAGTGCTCTCATGATAGTTTGCAGGAGGAGTCAGATGATCTGGCCTGACCTGATTATGAAGAGGTGGTATGAAAAACGGCTGCTGTAAAAGAAAAACAGGAACAGAGAAAGAAAACCTCTTGGGGATTAAAAAGACAAAGAAAACTTTTAAAAAAAACTAATTGTCTAAGTTTGCTCTTTTTCCCTCTTTATCTGGTGAACATCTTAAAAAGTACTTGCCATTTGTGAGAATGTAGGAACAAATGCTGTATGGAAATTACTTCTCCTCCTCTTCCACAAGTTAACATAGATTCCATATGTGCCATCTGGTTCACAACAGGCCTTTAATGACATTATCAAATACATTACAGATCACACAAATCACCATGATGTTGTGTAACAGTGGCTCGGCCCCAATGGGCTGGCTCCCAGATGTTTAAAAGCAGAGTGTGGGTCTTTGTGTGCACAGTGGCTGCTTTATTAAGAGTTACTCATCTGAGGATAATGTTGACATACAACAAGCATTCATGTGTGTGTTCTTGCTGTTGTGTTGTGCAGGAGAGTGTGTTCACAGGAGCAGAGGCAGTTTGCTATGCTCATATTTTTCTTTTCTTAATATCCATGTGGTTCCTATTCATTTCTGTCCTCCTTTCATGCCTCTTGCTCATAAAACATTAATTCAATAATTTTTCTAGATTAACACACACACACACAAATTGCTGTAGCCAACCACAAAAAGTAATTTGTTCGAGCAACCTAAACGTGCCTGTCTATTTCATGATGACTTTCTCAGAAACACTGGGGGGGAGGAATGAATGATGGAGTGTTTGAGGGAGCGGAAAAGGCAGGGAGGAGAAAGAGTGCAAGAGTGGAAGGATAAGGTGAATGAAGATGTGAAGAGAGCGAGTGTATAGACGAGGAGGGTGGATTTATGAATGATAGATAGACTTTAAGAGACTAGTGTAGGGGTGAGTGAATGAAAATGTCAGACAAGAAACGGATGGATGAATAAACAGTTCAGAGCAAGTACAACAAGTTAAACAGAGAGGGGTCAGGGCATTTCTATCTATGCCTTGTATTGGCAGAAAAAAATATTATCTCAAATTAAAGTAGAAAATAAATCATTATATGTTCTTTAAGCTCAAAATAAAGTTCCTCTCTTTAAGTTTAAATACTAAATGTTACTATCCTATGTCTTTTTTACTGTAACTCCAACCTGCCTATTGGACTGCAGATGGAAATTAGCCCTTGGGCTACAATCTGGCACATTTACGTATACTGTTGTGCTTATTCATCAATGTGCATTGTCCTGAATTAATAATAAAAAAAAGAAGACTTTTTACATGCTTACAACTGATCATAAAATGATCTAGGATCTGCTCCTAATTATTAAACTTTTTCCTTGGAATATCCTGTGAATGCAGACACAGCGTTTCCACACCCAAGCTATAAAACACTCTGCAGACAGATCCTTTTGGCTATTGACATTTGAGTTATGTATGTCTTTTTTTAACATAAATGACAGACTCTCACTTACTTCCCAAAAGTTGACAGTTGGGATGGCAAGGCTGATGCTGGTTGGCTGTCTGTGGCATGTCAGCTGAGAAGGGACATTAGCCCCCAAGATGCTAACACCATTTGTACTATCATTAGATAAATGACCATCACTCTCTTCTTCTTTTTTCAGCTCTAGCTGCTCTACCTTTCCTCTGCTTCCTCTTTCATCGCTCCCTCTCAGGACAGAGGAAGCACCATGACCTGAATACCAAATTATAAACCTGTATATCAGTCCCTCCAGGATTTCACAGACTTTTTTTGAGATTGTTGCGGCCCAAAATGCCTGATGTTGCGGATGTTTTTTGTAAAAATTGCGATAAAAGTTGCAATGTTTTTTGTATGTTTGTTGCAATGTGCGTGCGTGCTTACGTGCGTGCGTGTAGAGGGAAGACGAGGGAGGGATACTCTACCAGAAGCTGCTGCTGATTTATTCTAAACCCCTTCTCCTCCTCCTCAAAGACACACACACACATATGCACGTACACACACTCCTCTGTGTCTCCTGAGGCCTTCAGCGCTGAAGCAGCTTTCCAGGGTTATTGAAGGAATCCAGAGGGATCATGGGTGGTGACTTTAGGTCACCAACTACTGACCTAAAAACATAATTATTAATCTGTTTTGAGTATTGGATTGTTATTGTTTCAGTCTGGTGTCAGCAGAATATTGCTATTTGACTGACAAAACAACTGGCTGAACTAACTGATTGATTGATCGGTTAGTTGGTTGGTTGGTTGATTGAGTGATTAGTTAAAGAGTTAAATTTACTTGCTTATACTGCACCAATTAATTACATTATCTACTTTCTATAATAGGGCTTTTCTATAATAGGTATAAACAGGATTTAAAAAAACAACAACTCACACTTACTTCCTTTCTTTTTTACGTAAAAGGATTAAGGCCACTGGTGAAAAAATTATGTGAGTTCTGACTTTATTCTCAGAATTCTCAGAATTCTGACTTTAATCTCAGAATTCTGACTTAAAGTCATAATTCTGAGATTAAAGTTAGAACTCACATGATTTTTTCACTAGTGGCCCTAATCCTCTTCCGTACTTTTTCTATTGTCCCTTTATTTATTTATAATTTTTTTCCACAACTCCCTCTATTTTAGCCATCAATCATTTCTCTGGGACTTGGCTACATCTATAAGCCTTATGGGATCTGCAGTCCACAGAGGAGCCCAGGTGGTTAGACGGAATCTCCGGTTTCTTTCTCAAAGCATGCAGAAGCATTTGCACTGTATGCATGCATCTGTGTGTGCATGTAGGAATAAGGGTTATTCCTTCATGAATACATGCACACACACTAGACTATATAGCACAAAGCTAGACGTGGTGGCGTTAGACCGCAGCAAAAACATATGTGACCACTATCGCAGATGCAGTGGGAGAACGGCCGAGATGGAAAAAAACAGCCAAAACCACTGGAATGCTCCTCTACTTTAATTGCAGTTGCAACCATTTTAACAACGCTTGGTACCGTTTCTAGACTGCAGCAAACTCACTGATGATTCATCATGCTTTAACACCACTGAGAGAAACAGCTAAGAAACCTGCCCAACCAGGTCAACATTAGACAGAACTCTGACCAGTGAGTAACAGAAACCAGATGGGATGTGAAAAGCAGACTGTGCAGTCTACTGTAAGTGTAGCTGCATTCAATGATGTAAGGTATCACTTGGAGCTTGGAGACGTGTGCTGATTCTGGCTTGGTCGTAAACCCTTAAATGAAGCCAACTGAGCGGCGGTGGAATGACTGTAATTGCAGACACCGGTTGAATTTTGGGCTTGTGGTCAAGGGTTGCTGCATATATTCCGTCTCATATGTTTCTCTGCCTCTTCCATGTGCATGTTGAGGCATGTGTGTCACCTAAGAGCATCCAGACACTTTTGCTCTCGTCTTGACTACTTAGCGGTCCATGTCACGGCAGGAATATGTGTGTGTGTGTGTGTGTGTGTGCGCATGTGCTGTGTGTTTATGCGTGAATCTGAGCCTACCTTATGATTCTTGCCATGTCTGTACACCATCCAGTCCTCTCCGTTGGTGCTAACCTCCAGTTTAAAGGTGGTGACATGGTAAGCCTTTAGAGTTTCTTTTGAAATGGCGCCCTGCGTGGCGATGCCTGTAAGTACCTTCAACGTATGGAGGTCCACCTGTTGGCGGGGAGGAGAGAGGAAGTTTTTATCAAAGAATAAAAACATCATGAATAATACATCAAAGAATGTGCACAAGCTCAAAACTGATCAATCAGCTGGTTTTTAAAGGAGTGTCTGCTGTATACAGTGGTGGAAAGTACATTTACAAGTACTGTACTTCAGTGCAAATTTAAGATACTTAAGATACTTTACTAGTCGTCTCTTTTCATGCCACTTCCTACTTCTACTCTGCTACATTTCAGAGAGAAATATTGTACTTTTTCTCCACTACATTAATCTGAAAGCTTTAGTTACTAGTTACTTTACCAATTAAAATGTTTGTACATAAAATACATGCAGTTTATAATGTATTATAAATTAAACTTCCCAACAATATACAGGCCTACCAGTCCAGCTAAAATGATTAGCTGATTAAACACAGTTGATTGACAGAACTGTTTGGATTGTTTCCAGTTTCGTAAAGGTGTGTGATGTTTCTGCATTGAGTACTTTTACTTTGAATACTTTAAGTACATTTTCCAGATGACACTTGCATACTTTTAATTAAGTCACATTTTCAATTCAGGATTTTTACTTGTAACAGTGTATTTTTTTCAGTGTGGTATTAGTACAGTATTAGTACTTTTACCTAAGTAAATAATCTGAATACTTCCTCTAGTATCTCTCTCTCTCTCTCTCTCTCTCTCTCTCTCTCTGCCTCTCTCTTGGCAGATCAATAATGACCTGGGGCTCATTTATATTTCCTCCCACACAACAGCCATGATCACCTCCCCATCCTGATTGTGGATGCTAAGCTACGTGTCTGGCATCCTGCTAGCTGTGTTGCATTATAAATGGGCAGCGTTGTGTGCTAAAAGCCAGGTTCCTTCATTTCAAGGTTCCTCAACTAGGTACACATTTGTTTTGCTCCGCAGTCTCCAAAATGAGTTGATCACTCATGACAACATAGCTCTTTAAAAACGCAATGGATTTTTACAATGTGTAAGTGATATTAAGCAACAGGAGATTATAGTGTTTCATGAAAATATTTTTAAACACAGCTAACAAGGACTTTTATACATATACTCTTGTGTATGTTTTTTGTGATTTAAATGTTTTTATTTAAAGATTACAAACAATATGCTGAGACATGAGAATGTGTTCCAGGACCAAAAAAAACAGAAAGGAAAGACGGGAAGGAGAGAGACATAATAAAAACACAACAGTAAGAATGATGTGCGCAGCTTACAAATAATACATACGTAGAGAAAAAGACATACACAAACACACACATAAGCCACTTTTGTATGTTTTTGTACTTGTGTCTGGGGTCTAACATGACTTTGTTGAGGGTTACAGTAGTAATATTTGCACTTCCTTTCCGAGAACACAGCACACCTGCCACTCTTTAACATGAATATCTCACATTTTGAAGCCCTCAGTTTACATGAGATATGTTACATTGTGACAGTGACTTGTGATCTAAGCCTCTACTTTACAGAACAAGGTTTTGAGACAAAGAGAGGCTGCAGACAAATAAAGAGCAGAAGATGAGTATGGATTTACTCAAGGTTATAACATTTATTCTCCTCCATGTGGGCGGTTGAAACCTGTAGATTAATCAGAGCTTGTTGTTTGTGTGTGTGTGTGTGTGAGAGAGAGAGACTGCCTCCCACTGGGGTATAGTACAAAACACCAGGGGAGGTAAAATGCTGCGTTTGTTATCTGTCAGAGAGACAGGTGTTTTAGATTACTTCCAATGCACACATGCACGCACAAACACACACACACACACACACACACACACCAGTACGCTTAGGGCGAGACAGAGATCCACCAAGACAACTAATCGATGGTCTGGATCCGAGGAGAGGAATGGATGGGTAGATGAGAGGAGGGGTGAGGAGTAAGGGAATCAGAGAGAGAGAAAACGAAGAGGAGGTAAAGAAGAAACAGAAAGACAGCATGCGAGAAAGAGAAAGACAGAGAGAGGGAGATGCTAAATGAAGGTCTTCTCATCAATCACAGAGCTGTTAGAATAATGGAGCCACCAGAATTCCCATCATCAATCTGCACCACACCCCCCTGGACCAGTCCAGAACAGAATAGAATACAACAGAACCAAAAAGAACAACAGCATAAGCTACATTAAAGAAAGTGCCCTAGAGAGAGATTTAAACCACACACGTGGCCCTTGAGCCAACAAAGCAATGCATACATGCCTGAGCTGCATGGGCACACACACACACACACACACACAGAGTTATGAGAGACCAGGGGGTGCAAGATGCGAGAAGGAGAGGCATGTTGGCATTTATGACAGCTGCTTGTCAAGACATGAAGTTGCAAACACACACATATGCATAAACACACACACACACACACACACACACAGGAGCCTTGCTCTCTGCTAGGTGTTAACACAGAGGAACAGCTGAGAGCCTCTGTTGAACGCAGCGACCCCACCACAACACCGGTGACCGGAGAGAGACAGAGAGACAACATGAAAGAAGTAGAAGCTTAATGTCCAGCCAACTGTCAAGACAATTTCATGCAAAGAACGAATGTGTCACAAACACATATAATCAGAATCAGGGGTCTTTCCATGGACTGAGCAGAGTATATTCACTTTTTAAAAAGTCCGTAGACCACACACATACTGGTATTTTTCTGCCGGGACATTATCCGTTTGTATTTCTGTGTGTGTATTTCTTACAGTGTGGACAATCTGAACGTCAGAAAAAAAAGTCCTGAAAAAATATGGAGAGTTTTTTTAGCGATTCGTGTCACGCAAATTCTTTCATGTTTGCTCATTTTTGAGAGGGGGGCAGAGAGTGTGAGCTGTCAGCTGCAGTTGAGGTGAAACAGGAAGGAAGTGTGAGACTGATGGAACCTTGGACTCATGCTGCCTCTTGGCCACAGTCCCTTCCTGTGTTTGCTGGCCTATAGTTTGGCCTCAGTAGAGCTCTGACAATCAGAAACTACCGCTTCTATTCTGTCTGCGATTGTGTTACTGTTCTTACAAATGAATAGATGAGGTGCTTGCCTGGTTCCTGTCTCCTCGAGCAAAACACTGATCCCTCACTGGCCGCATTGTCTGTTAACTGAACAAACGTGTGATCATTGCTTAGAAGCATCGCATCTTGGGTTGTCTAATCACAGGCTTTTGAGAAGAAGGAATATGTTAGCCGCACAAAAGAAAGCCTAATTCCTGTTTTTATTAGATTTTGGTCAGGAACTGTGAGAGTCAAGCAGCTGGCAACCTGACCAGTTGGCAAAAGGCGATGTTGATGATTTCTGGTTCTCAAAACTTGCTTTTAAAATTCTACAAAATAGAGAAAACTGCATCAGACATCGGGGACAGGAAGGGTTCAAACTGATAACATTGACTATTTACATATAACATGACATTACGCCTATTTCCAAAAAAGCTTGTCGACAACAAGTAAAGTAAAATCTGTGGGAAGTCTTTGCAAGGCTACAGGAGGGTGACACCCAACAAGATAATCTGTTGTTTATAGAAGGCGTCTAACTGAAGAGAGCCTTGCAGGCTGGTTTGAATTCATTTCTGTCTGAGGGGTGAGTGAACCTCACACTCCCTTTCCCCTCCCACCCAGACAGCCTCATAACTCACGCTTGGCACAGGGATGGCAGGAAGTTGGCACTGTGATAAAATACGGGAAACAATGCCCTACCCAGGCATCTAGCTGCTAAACCTTGATACCACTACACCTCTCACTTATTCTTTCTCACTCACTCGCTCTCCCACACACACACACACACACGAGTGCACACGCACACACACATGCACACACACATGCTGACACAAATATAGCTATGTTGGAGTCATTATGTGTGACATGTCAACGCAAGAAAAAATGAGTAAAAATAAAATAGGAGTGCAATCTGTTTTTAGACAGAGTAAACTTTTTCAAGAATAAGATTCTATATTTCAGGAGTGGGATCTTGGATTTGTGTCATATTCTGATGAAAAGAAGAAACCCCTAAGATAAGGTTTTTATATATTACTAATTAGATTTTGTTGTTATTTTACTAATACATTCAGTATCAACATTTGCGTGACTTGTTAAATATGGTAACATTATTTACTTACTATGGTAACAGCATTAAGTTTCCTTCAAAACGTATTCTTAGGCATGGGTTTACCTCACCTTGTGAGCAGTAGGTGTGACATCAAGTCATTAACAGAGATGAAGAGATCAGTTAAACTTCTTACATGTACATCTGTTCATCCTTAGGTGTATTGCTCAGTTTTATATTGGCCTTAGCATGCGAGTGATTGCAAATGTCATGGATTTCAGCTGTAAAACTTTGGTGTGACACCTTATCAATGGACCCATAAGAACATCTGTCAATAAAGTCATTTGGAATGAAAGCTTTGAATCCTACTTTGTTTGCACCACATCTCCAAAGTTCCCGTACCTGTATGTACTCCCTGTTGCTGTCTTCATTGGGTGTCCATCCGTTGTCATGGTAATTGAGTCGGGCCTGTCGTGGCAGCCAGTGTTCATCGTAGAAACTCGACGAGGCTGTGATCTGGTCATCTGTGATCTTTCCTGACTCCAGTCCGAATGCATTACTACAGTGGAAAGCTACAAGAGGGCAAAAGCAGGAGAGGACGCGATTTAGACCAATACTTGAGCATTTATTTAATTAAAAAAAAAAAATTGTAAAAAACGCAGAAAACATACAATTAAACTTACTCTCACTGACTTCCTTGTGCGTCATGTTGTATCGGGCGGAGAAGCCATCTTTAGCCACAGCCATGTCAGTGTGGAACGCCAGAGAGAGAATCCCGGTAGATGACTGGATCTCAGGAGGCACTCTGATCCCACAGTATCGACCAATCAGAGGGCCAACTGTCGATCGGACAACATGTATTGGATTAGCATTCGGTGGGTTTAAATTCACCATCATTTGCTGGTTTATCTTTGTTACTCATGATGCTCTAACAAGACGTTAGAATGTTCTCACTCATCCAGCTGTAAATATGATTTATTCATTTTTTTGTTCCTTTATAAATCCCTTTATCACTTAATCCCTTTATGGCTTTGTCCATTGCTACCGGCACTTTTTAAAATTTCTTCTGTTATCTCTATCACTCCGTCCGCAACTGACATATGCTCATCACTCCACCCTCACATGTCATCACCTCTCCTCCCTTCATCTATCAACTCTATCTCTGGACTGGACAAGGTTTTACAATGTGTACTATATATAGTATATGTGTGTGTACATCCATGGATCTAAGTGATTCCTCTACTGTCCTCTTCTCTAATACCACAACTTGTATATGTCAACACAAACAGATGATGGATTTAGAGCCCTGGTGTGTGTGTGTGTGTGTGTGAGAGAAGGAGTGGGAGTACAGATAGTAGATTCATCCCTGACTCCTCTCTCACACAAGCAGATACTGTACACACCCAAAGAGGCTTGTGTAGGAGGAAGAGAAAGAAAATAGCTGCCAATCGATCAGTGCAATTGATTTTTTTTCTTCCCTTTTGAAATGGGTGGAAATTTAAAATAGGGATTTTGAGCAAATAACGGTAATAACTCTTTTCTTAATAGTAGTGAGAAAAAAGGCACGAAAAGAAGAGAGGAGAAGAGAAGTCTCAAATCCACCAAGATAATTTCTATAAATAAATAACCCCGTTGCATACAATTCTGGTCCACCAAATTTAATATTTATTTTTTGAGGATTTAATAATTAGCTTGTCTAGCTTACAGGCAAACGTCTAGTAATAATCTAGCAAATAGTGGTCCTATTTCTCTTTCTCCCTCTGTGTTTGTGAGTTTAATTCCAGCAGCCTAGCCTGACCCGTGCAAACAGATACAGCATGTAGTAATAGACACAATCACAACAATCCCCTGTGACCTCTCTTTCGGATGGATCAGAGTGAGAGCAAAGAGGTCAGTTGCCCGTCACAGAACACACACATACCCATGCACATGCATGGCAAGTAAATGTCTTGTTTTCTCTCTGTTTCTTGCACTCACTCCCATTAAGTTAGAACTAACATATCTGGTTGTTTATCATCTGTTCCTCTTCACCCTTTCCTTTAAATGAACAGATATTTCAACCTTTAGCCTTAAAAGAAACAAACAATGTCGTTACAATTATCTTTCCCCTGGGGCTTTTTTCTTGCCCTCTCTTCCGGCTCAGGACTCGACACGCCTGCTGAAACTTGGTCCTTCACTTCTAAATCTGAATCTCATCCTGTGTATTTCCTTCCCTTTCTACCTCCTACCTTCCACTTCATTTCACTTTGCTTAATTTACTTTCATCCTGATATCCCTCTTGTAGTCTCTCTCCATCTCTCAGAGCATGAGCCTTTCATCCTCTCTTTCTCTTCCATCCCTCTCTTCTTGCCTTTCTGGTCATTTATAAATAGTTTTTTTCTTTCAACTTTGTTTAACCTCTCTTGGCTTATATTTATTCCCTGAATCTTTTCAGGCGTAAAAGATGTTGTGGCTTTTCCTCATTTAACCACCCTCTTTTCTTTGTATAGTACCATCTGACTTTTCTTCCCTCCTCAGGCTGAATTCATATTTACAGCTAAGTTATTCATAAGAAGAAACATGCTATTGTTTGCTCTTCATTGCTGTAAATGGTGTTTTTATTATTTGCTGGATAGGTCCGGTGCACCTTGATTTGGGAATTAAGCAATTGAAAATGTCCCCTGTCAAATTGTTCGGCACGGCATGGAAATAATAAGTTTTACATAACAACCTAAATGATTGAAAAAGTATAAATAGTATACAATACAGAAAAGGTTTATTTTCTGAGAAGAATTTTACTTCCACTTCCATACAAACTTGCTGAACTCCCTTCATAACTCATCCCAGTTCTCTTTTCTCCCTGTGCTTGTCTTGAAGGAAGACCAGAGCACTTCTGGCCTTCATGTATTCCTCTCAGCTTCTCCATCCCTTGTGCCAGTCTTCCCAGCAGTGGAGGGCCTTTCCCTTGCCCTTCCACTGCTTTTCTTTTCCTTTCTACCTCTTCCATCTCTTGAAGCTAGATCGAAGGCCTTTGTGCCTTAGATTTGTCCCTCCAAACTCTTCCAGTCCTTCTCGCAGCTAGACCAGAAATATCTTAGCCCTCTACCATTCTTCCTCTCACCTTTTCTCCCTCCTCTCAGCAACTCCTATTTTATTTTCCCCGTAAACGTTATGTTGTTTCTCCACAGTTGATGCCAACATCCTGCCTGTAAGCCGAGCTTTCATCTACCAACGGATAGAGCTACTAAAATAGTTGCTACTCCTCCTCAGTCAATAATGATGTAGGCAGGGCCGAATAGAGTACACACAATTTTAACTTTGCTCTGTGTATTGACTCGTGAAAGAGTTAAATAATTGTTTAACATGTCCATTAAAACTTAACCAACAGCATCACTGCCATTGGCATGTGATGATCCTGATGCATAAACACATCCAGTTGATCAATGGCTCACCTCCTGGGAGCCCGTCCCACACTTCCAGCCAGTCGTATTTGCAGTCTCCCTCTCCACCCGGGAGGGGGTCATTCTCCAGGTCAAAGGTGAGGAAGGTGAGGGTGACATCCATGCTGGGAGGGACAATGATGATGAAGGAGCACTCCAGGTTGTGGGGGTATTTGTCGGGGTAGCCCGGCGACTCAATGAGACCCGAGGGACTGGTGAAGTTCCGGGAACAGTCTGATCCTGGGATGAAGACACAGACACAAAATGTAAATTAAGAGACGTATAGTCTATTAAATAGAATATGTATTACAGCAGTTTGACAATATAGACTGTGCACATATTAGGGCTGTTGGAACGAATAACAAAAGTTGAATATTATTTGAATTGTAAAAACAACCAATACTATAGGAATGATGAAATTACAACATGTTGTGACTTTTTTCTTATAAATATGTTGGCTAACGTTAGCTAATCTTCCTCTTCTTGCCTTGGCCTACCCGTACATGTTACTCATATAATGTCTTATGAACAATAAGCGGGAGTGAGAAAAACAAGGCATTGTGAGGTCTAAGGTAACATTACATACCGAGTAACGAGTAACCAAGGAGGGTGACAGGCTATGGCTGGAAAGCGGAAGAAGTTTTAACATACCTTAAAAATCGACATCTACAAAGCCAAATTGCTTATGTTAACATTAGTTAGCTGGTTCTTGTTTCTTAATCTTAACTAACTACGTTACGAGTTATAGTTACTAACATTAGCTTAGCTGGGAGCTTCATGGAGACAGTTAAAGTTTATTTTACCTGCACTACAGTCGTCAGTTAGCTTCGACTTCAAATATTACCTTCTAATAGTTCTTCTAGTAGTAACGTGACAATCTACAAGAAACAGGTTGCTTAAAAATCACTAAAATAGTAGTGCCAGCACAGTTTGCCTTAGTTATTATTAGCATCTTGGCTAACACTACTGTTACTTACTTAGCTAGCTAGCTAGCTAGCTAGTTTATGACAAATTGTTTCAGCTGTGCTTTCTAACGTGATGTTGTGCTAGCCTAGCACCGTTAGCCTTTACAACAGAGCTGCTTCACTAGATACGCTTGTTAGTGTTTAATTACAATGTTCTCGCTGTGTGCTCGTGGTGTAAAATGACTGTAAACAAAGTTGCGTGCAATGCGCCGCCACCATGGGGTAGGTCCCTACAAGGCCACTGTTAGAAGTCCCTCTAATGGTTGAACATGTACAACCACATACTTATAGTGGCATTGACAATGCATAAGCCTGAGTAATATAGTACATATTAATAACAGGCTGCATTAAATATTCGAACATTATTATTCAAAAAAAATTCTATTGGTATAATAGAGGAAGATTGACAGCGCTAGCTATTATCCAGGGCACTCAGATGCAATGCTTTCCTTCAAACTGACTAGATGGAACACAATTTCATAACTCTCAGTATAGCCATCTCATCTTTATTGACCAGATAGAAGTCTGCCTATGTGAAATAATCTCTGACACTTTATATACTTTAAATGCTGTTCATGTGATTTTTGGAAAACATGTACGTATTTAGAGTACAGTTTGGGCTGCTGTAGTCTGAACTTGTGTGTTGAAGTAAAGGTAGTTTTATGTACAGGTGAATCTTGTGGGGAAAAAAATCTAATCCAAATATGCGAAGAGTGATGTAACTTTAAAATAGCCATTTAGATTATTGATATTGAACCTTAAAACCATAATATAACATTTTGCTGAGCAGGCCTTTGAAGTGCTAAAACTGTAACTGTGTAATACTGTTCCAAAGACAAAGATACAGCAGAGCACAAGCCAGAGAGCAACATACTGAGTGCCAAAAAGCACAAGTTTGGGTGTCCTTAACAGAAAAAGGCATCTGCTTGTGTGTGCTGTTGAGAAAGATGCTGTATCCCTACCAGCACTTGAGAAAAATACAGGGGCAACCTCAACCCCAAAAGAGACAGTGCTTTATGAGTATTAACAAAGAAATTGAGGAGTTCAAATGAGACAGAAGGAAACATTTAAAGACACCGAGAGAGAAGAAAACCAGGGGGAAATTAAATTGAGCTAGGAGAGATAGTAACAAAGAAAAAAATTATATAGAATCTATTGACAGTATCATGGTTGGGTGGTCTAACTGTTATGAGAAACTTTAGATATCATCGTGTGCACACACACACACAGACACACAAACATTATGGAGTGGATAGAACTGAACCATTATTCCAGTCTGCACAGCCATGTATGACCAAACATACACACAGAGACACACACACACAGACAAGGTCTAAGCCTCTTATAGTAACCCATTTCTCTCCAGTGTGTTTGGGTGTCTGCTATTGTGCTTGCGTGCTTGCATGAGTAAATGAAGAGAAAGTAAGAACACATTAAGAGTGTGTGTGTGTATTCTGGCATGGAAAGTGCATTACACATGTGTGAGTGTGTCCATGTACAGTCACTGTATATGCAACAACCTGTCTACAGCTGCACTGCCTGCATGACAGCTTTTACTTTGTGCTTATAACTGCAATCAAAAGTCTTTTTAGGCTTTGAATGTATTTTTTCTTACTTAAAGTATTATGAGTAAATGGAATGGGCTTTTAGTGCTGTTAATAAGGAAATTGCTCCACAACTAAAATGGCTAGTTTTGCTGTAGATCTCCATGGAAACTAGGTTGTTACACCAGGATGTGTTCGGACTCAGTCAGTCAGTAAGCAGACTGAAATATGTTGTCGGAAGTAGGCAGAATGTCTGCATATGTCTGTGTGAGTCCATGCACTTTTTAAATTTTCTTTATTTTATTATTTATTATTTATTTATACGTCTGTGACATTCATGATAAAACAAACTTTTGGCAATGTAAAATATGTTGTTTTTACTGTATCCATAAATAATGAGTAAATTATGTAACCTTACTGATCCTGCACAGCAGCAGTCTAGGAACCATGCTAAAATCCAAGTCATTTGTGTTTGTAGTATGGTTACAATTGCAGAAATTAAAATAGAACAAATGCATGTTCCCTATTTTGGTTTATTGGCTGAATGCCTGCAAAATAATCTGTGTCCTCATCCGTTTTCCAATGCAACCATCTATTTTTGAGTGCAACGGATATTGTCTGTTTGTCCTGATATATCCTTGTTTGTATATCTGTTTTTCTGTCCTACTTTCCAGTCTAAATTGCTTGTTATCCTGACCTTGCCCCTCATGCATGGATCTCAGACACAAGCAAACACACATTTACGCGCACACAGACACTGTCTCTCACGGGGTTCCCCTTACGTCTGGCCCCCTGCATAGTCAGTGGCTGGATAGCACCAGCCTGCGTGGTTATGAGTGTGCGTGTGTGTGTGTGTGTGTGAATGCCTGACAAATTCTGTTGCCAGCAGCAATTTTATACCCTTCTCATTACTTCATGTTCATGAACATCGCAAAAACACTTGTGCCCTCCTTTCTCCTGTGTTTCTATTCTGGTCTGTCCCCTCTCCACATTCAAGTCTCATTTAAACACAAGTAAACTAAAACCCAAAAAGGAATGTATTAATTTTTTTTAAATATTCAAACTGCTTGTAGTCACCCTTTGTACAAAATCTGTTTGTACATTTGTCTGTTTTCTATGAATTATTACCCGCTCTACTTCTCTCCTCATTTATTTCTCCTTCCGTATTTGAAATTGTGTATCCCCCCTCTTCTCTCCTTTTCTATCCAGATCTTTCTTACCCTTTTCTCTCCTGCTGTTCTTTTTTTTCCTCATCCCATGCATCTTTTCATCTTCTAAGGCTCCATTGTTCCCTTTCCTAATACTGTCTCATTTTCCTATTCTTCTCCTCACTTCCCATCTGTTTGAATTAGATGAGTGTGAAAAAAGGGGTAAGGAAGTGTGCGTGTGTGTGTGTGGGTTGCTGGGTAGATCTGGCCTGGTGCTCATGGCTCACTGATCTAAGGGAGACAGGACAAGGTCTGTCAGTGTGTGTGTGTAAGTGTGTGTGTGTGTGTGTTTGTGTGTGTGTGTGTGTGTGTGTGTGTGTGTGTGTGTGTGTGTGTGTGATTATGTTTGTGTGTCTGGTTAGCTGCCATGCAGACATCTACTTTCATTCATACTGTCTTTTATGCCAATGGGCTATTAGTCGGCTCAAACCCACAATCATTCCCTCCGAACTCTAACACACACAAACACACACATGCATGCACACACACACACACACACACACACACACACACACACACACTGGAGAATTAACATACACACACAGACAGACAGACAGACACCACAGGCCCACACACAGCTCAATGGTTGCTACAAAACCACAGCTTGGTTTTTCCATATGTGTGGTTAGATTCTACCTCGGTGTCATTGAAGTTGGAAGCTCGTGTTGGTGAAGCTCCTCTGACATTACATATCAGCTTCTGTCAATGATTCACAGCAGGGGTTTCCTCCACAATAAACTCCCTATTCAACCACATTACTGCTGATATATGAAATCAAACTGTCACAAGACAACCAACCTTAAGCTACAGTATCTCAATGCAAGTTGCTAAAAGCACTAACAGCATTGCTTTGATGATGTAAATCAGTGAAATATTTTCGATTTATTTTTTGAGTTTGACATCTTGGAACACTCAGTCTGCCAAAACTCAAACTGTGTTATTCTAATATTAACAAACAAACCAATTTAAACAAATCTTAGAGAAAGAGTAAACAGAAAGAAACATTCTCCATTCATCTGTCACATTATACCAATTATAAAATCTCCATCAGTAGGTGGCAGAAGGAAAAATATCCTATAAACAAAAAGACACAATGTGCTGCACAGCAGAACAAGGAAACTATTACATTAGTAATTTAGGTTTAAGTTTATTGTGCATTTGTTACTTTAGCCCTACCGCAGAACACCTTTCCTCCCTGGGTCGGATCTGGATCCACTTTCATTAATGAAAGCCAGAGGAAGGTGGGGCGAGCAGTCTGATTGGTTAGACGGTGTAATAAACTGGCTTGATAGGTAGTCGGACAGACGCAGCGAGGAAGCGCCTAAAGTTATTTGGTAGAATGTAAACAACAGCAGTTATTGGAAGGATTGTCCCGATAGCTTCCACATTACACCGCCTGAGGAGTGTGTGTCTGTGTGTGTTTGTGTTACTCACAGAAATCTGTTGCAATATCGATACTCACTTATCATTTAGGTCAAAGGCTATTCCCAACAAGGTAAACTGTCAAAATAAGGTAAAGATTTGTTTTATGGTCAAGGTTAGTTTTAAACTTAGGGTTGGGTTAAGGTTGTGGTTAAGGATATGTGTCCAGGGAATAGATGAAAGTAGATAAAATGTGCTGATAAGTGACAAAAATAGCGTGTGTGTGTGTGCGTTTTGTGCCCAGTCCACCTCGTGTGTGAACATTTGCGTGCAGACATGCAAGCTGCCCTGCATTCATGAGTAACCGTCCAGCCAGCATCAGTGCATTCATGTGTGTGTGTGTGTGGGTGTGTGTGTGTGTGTGTGTGTGTGTGTGTGTGTCTGGAGAGTTCTGGGTCACAATAACAGCTGGGGGCACGGTGCCTAGACAGTTAATTTTGATTGGTTGCCACATTCTACAGACTGTGTTCCTATTGGCTGGAATTTTACTACAGTATCCATAGTGATAGCGCTGTAAACAAAAACAAGTGTGGCATGTTAATGTGATTTTTTTGTGTTATTATTAATATTTTTTAGTTAGTCCAAGTCTTTAGATTTGTTGTCTGTTACATATCTGTGTTTGTGTGTATGTTAGTATCAATGCATTATATGTCCATATTTCCAAGCTGTATATGTGTGTATTATATGTTCTGCAAATGTGAAATGGACAAAAACACATCAATGGAATTGGTGTTTTAGTTCCATGTTCCATGGTAAATGGTTTTCTGTATACATATATGATTGCATTTTTTTAGACATTTTCTAATTTTCAAAAAGAAACTGAATATTTCCAATAAAACAATAAATACAAAGAGCTGAAATAATGAACTTTGAAAACAAAGTTTAAAAAGTTGAATTAACAAAAAAATGATTAAACCACAAAAAGTACAGCTGTACTTGAAACCTCGTCTCTAGTCTGTCATCGTTGACTTTTCCCCATATTTAAAGTAGCGAGAGTATATTTGCCAGCAAGTGGAGGACGGGGACATACATGAGAGACTTTGCAGGTTGAACAGAACAGAATGTGCAGGGGTAGCACAGACAGATACATATTTAGACAGTTTACTGTGAGACACACACACACACACACACACACAAAATCTAGTCACCCACGTAACCAGACGTTCTGCTGCACCTTCCAGGATAACAAGATCTTGTTAGCAGTATGGCAACAGCTTGAGTGTTCCAAATGGCTCCATTATTACTGCCAGGGAAGGCTGAGCACAGAAATACACATCTACAGACAACCACACGCACAGAATTACACAGACAAACGGAGGAAGTCCAGTATATGCTAATGTATAACTTATGAACCGAAGCAGCTGTCCTTGCAAACAGAGATCATTTCTGTAGTTGATGGAAACCTGGGTCGGATTACCTCTAAATAGAGACCATCCAACCAAGAAAAACTACAGAATCGTCGTTTCAGCAGATGACATTTGCTTAAGTTCAAGTGACAAATTCCTGCAGCAGCCTCTAGCAGTATGGAACAAAATATCAGACTTCAACCACTTCAAACGAAGACCGCTGTTGGTTTCCAGTTTCATGCCAGTTTCTTTTTATAATGACTGCGATTGTTCTGTAACCTCAAAGTTAGTAAGTACTTATTTTAACCCAAACCATGATGCTTTCCCTAAAGCTAACCAAACTTTAACCAGAATAATGTGTGATAACAGAATAACAATGATTTGTAACCATCATCCTGCCGATGTGGTTGTGGAATGCATGCTGTTCTTTGGGTAGAGGACATTGTGTTACCATGGATTTACAATACCTTTTATATAATCTCTATTTTGAGAGAAAAAGAAAAAATGTTTTCCTTTGTTCCTAAACTTTGTTCATTCTTGTTTTAATGGTAATGTATTGAAATTGTGAACTGAATGTTTACGATGAATTACTAACTATTGTTTCTATTACAGCAACACACATAGGAAATTCATCTTAATTCTTTCCATGAAACTACTATGATACTGTTTTATATTTGTATCAATTTATTTCTTCACAAATCTCTCTCTGTGTTTCTGTGTCTCTCTTTTTCTCCCTAGGCTGCTCGGGTGTGAACACTGACAGACCTTGTTGTTTTAAAGTCCATCAGGTGGACTGTGTCAGGCACAAAATGCACACACACACACACACACACACACACACACACACACACACACACACACACACACAAGAAATCCCAACAGGCTAGTACCAGCAAGTGAGAAACACGACAACCGCACGTGTTGTGTTAGTAACCTCAGCCCTCTGTGCATATGTGTGTGTGTGTGTGTGTGTGTGTGTGTCTCAGGGGAACAGGGCTCAGGACTCAATTAAGGGGGCATGTGTGGAATGCTTTCAGGGGGAACGGGACAAGATGGCTGTGGGGCCGACACTATGCGCCCCTCTGTCTCACTCGCCCTTGATCTCAATTGGTCTCGCTTTGGCTGACCCATGGCAGCGTGAAGGGGAGCCATGTCAGACACACACACACACGCACACACAGACACACACACACACACACACACACACAGACACACACACACACAAAGTGCCATGAAGGGGAGAGATGTCTCGCCTGGACAGTCTAAAGGGCTCTCAAGGGTCCTCTGCTATGTCTCTCGTCTCTTTCTCTCCCACCATGGAGATAAACGATGCTTGGTCACCTAATGAAGCATGTTGAGTCCTCTATGAGTAGCTTGTAATACAGTTACTAATAGCCTTTGTAAAGGTGCAATCCTTCTAAAATCCTGTTCATTTTTGTTAACTCTGTCAATGTCTGAGGCTCATTTACAGGGATAATGTCCCTCTTGTGATTCTTGAATTATCAAAATATAGACTTTAGGTATATAACAATGTCACATACTGTACTGGGGCATCTTGGAGTCGGAAGGTTTAAACTGCCCATAATATGAAAAAAATACCTTTTCTGGGATTGGGGTATTATTCTGTGTCTCTGGTGCTTCCACATGCAAACAAACATGGGAAAAACCTATCCATGCTGTTTTGAATGAGATACAGGTTTCTGAATGTCCTCTGCCTTCAAAATCTCCATGGTTTTTTATGTCTCTAGCCGAGACAAAGTGGCTAACCGTAGCATGCTAGCTCGTTCTCAATGGCAAAACACTGCTACAACACACACTAGTTCACCATAATCTCCAAAAGAACTACTTCCATGTCCCTGTTTTGCAGGTATTCCGCACGTGCCCCTCGTCTAGAAGAAGTCTCCCAGCTAATCCTGCCTTGTACTGACCAAAGTTGGGGAAAGAGTTAACTAGCTGATGTGATCTTACCTAGCTACTGCGAATGTAAG
The DNA here is from genome assembly GCA_026937815.1 of Etheostoma perlongum. Lineage (NCBI taxonomy): Eukaryota > Metazoa > Chordata > Actinopteri > Perciformes > Percidae > Etheostoma > Etheostoma perlongum. The sequence continues at coordinate 12,118,934 of CM049381.1, forward strand.
ACTCCCAACAAAGATAGTATAGAATTGAGATATCTCACTCTGTAGCTAAAACAGAGACCCAAACACACAGGGTGAAAACAGGATCTGCAGCAATGTGCAGTACAACAAAATATGGTGTTTTTTGAAAATAAAACCATGTAAACCTATTCTGGTACAACCTCAAAATACAATTATGAACATGAAAATGAACATAATATGGGCGCATCACAGCCTTCCCTGTTCAAGTCTGACCTAAGACCTTTGCTGCATGTCATCCACAATTTCTTGTCCTTTTTTCTGTCTGTCTTTGTAACAAAATAATGAAATAAATAACAATATTCTGCACACAGACAGTTTATCTGTGTCTGCTTGTTTCAATGGGTCATTATCTCTATGTTGAGTGAAATATCAAAATCCAAAATGCCTTCTTTGGCTGCACAACTATTAAAAATCTACATCATAACATGTACTCCTAACATAACAGGTAAACTATGTCTATGATTCCTATCCTGATTCTTTTACCTTGTCAAAAGTAACATTATCTTATTATTGCAAGTAGAGGTGAAAAACATTGAACATCAGTAGCATCCACTTACCGGTTTTGAAGATTTCGTAGCGCAGTGAGAAGCCCGCCCCCTGGTGGGCGTAGTCAGATACGAACTTGATGTGGATTGTGGGCCCTGACGATATGATTGGTGCAGGGGCAATGTTGCTGCAGTGCTTCCCCAGTAGGTCAGCCGTCTCCGAGTTCCCATCATGGATCTCTACATAGTCATACCTGCAGAAGACAACAACAAAAATATCATTAAATTCCTTCTCTCCTATATATACATAAATAAATACACACATACATATATATTGTGCTTAACAAAAATCTGCTATTCGCTACTTATTACTATCCTGAGATTTGCAGCTTGTGGAAACAGTGAAAGTAAATATCACTTTCAGTGAAATGCAAATCCAGAGGGGCATTAATAACCTACAGTGCTAAATATCTACTATTGTACATGCTTGATGTACAGACATTTAATTAATGTACTGATGAGGTGTTTGTGGAAGACGGGAAGACTTTAATTTGAGGAAGAGGATATTGGTAGAGCCTTCCCAGCTGCTTTGCCTCTGATGTTATTAGTTTCTTTTTTCTTCATTAGTTTTTTCATCTGGCAGGCATCACATCGACTTTGGCTACAAAACGGAAGCAATGAGCAAATTGTTTGCATCTATCAGTGGCTAGAGGGACGTATTCTGAAAGCAGTTATTATCAGCAGAAGCAGAGGTGTTTACGTATTGTGCAAGAAAGTAGAAACAAGAAAATGTGCCGCACGTGACTTTTGCTTTATGTTACACTCGTGTCAAAGTCAGAGTGTGAGAGCTTTTTGAACTACAGATGCACCCTACAGCCTTTGATGCTAGAAAAGGATTATTGTGGAACAAATTATTGTAGTTTACGTCTTTGCCCGGGTCTAATTCAATAATGTTTGTAAGTCAGCCTGGAGGCCTTCCTCTCTCAGAGAAATTCACATTTTCCACTTTTTACAGAGGATTTAGGTCACTTCAGAATTTCCCTGGTTGTTCTTTTCTTAGAAATATCTCACATTTTTGCCGACTATTATAGAAGGACTGTACTGAACTATAGCCTAAATAAACATGTTATTATATGTCATGTTGTTGTACTGAATGAAGAAATGGATGGATTATAATTAACAAGGATGCATCAGTACACAAAGACTAAACACATGCTTATGGGAATTTCAACAATGGACATTAAAGGGACAATTTTCCTGCCACATCACATCAAGGGCTGCAAACTTGGTTATAGTTCTTCGTTGTTTTCATGCACACAAAAAGCCAAGAAAGATGTAGGGCACATTTAAGTCTGAATTTAATTTAAAATACAAACACAAAGACAGAAAGGTTGTCTAGGACCATTTTTTAGGAAATGTTCTGACTTGAAATCTTTTTTCATTCCCATTTCTTTCATGTGTTGTGTCCACAAATGTCCAGTCTCAGACTGACAGCAGGAGTGTTGCCTCTTTGTCTGGATACTAAAGACACACCTGCCTGGCTCTAAAATAGCTTCCTGGAAAGAAATTCCTTAAGCAACTTGATATGAAAGAAAACATGACATTTGAGTTCAGAGAATTATATTTCAATTAAGGTTTCCCTTATGGCTGGACGTTATTTGCACATCTTTGTCCATCATATCGATCAGTTCTGACCGCAGTGCCTCTAAATGCTCCAAAATTGAGCATTCTACATTTCTCTAAAGTAATCAAATGAACATGCCTCGACCTCAAAGAACCCAACGTATCTTGTCAGTTCTATACAGTTTAAGAGGTAGGCTATGCTTTACATAACATTGATTTATTTTCATATGAATACAATGAGCCAGCCACAGTGGCTCAACCTATAACAGCAAGTTTCATGTACCATGGGATGACCGTAGTCAGAGGGAAGTATCACATATGGTGGTTTGTTGCTACTGCTACATTTAAGATGTTCACTATTTGTTAGGATACAAGTATGTGGACTATCATTCCTGAACCCAGTAGCCAAAACACACACACACACACACACACACACACACACACACACACACACACACACACACACACACACTTACCCTAAAACTTAACCATAACGGATAAGATCTTTATTGTGCATAAACACAAAAGAGAGAGAGTGTGTGTGTGTGTGTGTGTGTGTGTGTGTGTGTTTTTTTGGCTACTGGGTTCAGGAATGATGATGGTCATACACCTCCCACTCTCCCAACATGCTTTGTGTCTGCTTTGCGTGGAACTAACACCACAGTTATGACGCAAGCTGTCACTGCACGGTGAGCATGTGTGTGTGTGTGTATCTGTGTGTGTGTGTGTGTGTGTGTGTACATGTCGCAGTTCCTGTCATATTTTCCCAAGAGAACGCCTCATCCCTGTGACAGTTTCCTCCTCCTCTTTTGTGAAATGACAACTTTGTTTAACGGTTACTTGTATCCTGACAAGATCTCTTTTCCTTCCTTTTCCTGGCTCACTCTCACTTATTACTTTCCACTGTTTCACTTTTCAATGCTGTCTTTTTTTCCTTCATTCTTTGACTCCTTCATTTTTCTTCCTTCATCTCTTTCTGTCCCCTTTTCCTCTCTTGCTTTCTGCATGTTGTCAGGCGTATAACCAGTGGCCAAGAGCCAATGTGTGGCAGAGACGTTGGAACAATGACATTATTAAAATTTGTGAATATTTTAATTAAAACAACCATTTATTAAAAATGCTGAGAGTGTTGATGAAGAATGAGGTAGATAGATAGATAGATACTGGAGATACACCTACATTTTCAAGTTTTTCTGAAAAATGAACATGGGAAAATGGCAACATGTCTTCTTCTTTATCCTATTCCTTTTGAAAACCAGATTGTGATACACAATCTTATTGGCAAGGTGGAGGGTGGGGGTGTGGCCTTGACCACCTGCCACTTAGCTCGTTTGCCTTTGTCGCTCTCTTTCTCATGGGTGGGCTAAATTCTCTGGGTGAACAAAGCAGAGAAAGAGGAGGTAACATTGCTCCTTATGACCTCATAAGGAGCAAGATTCCAGATCGGCCAATCTGAGCTTTCATTTACTAAAGGCAGAGCAGGATACCCAGGGCTCGGTTTACACCTATCTACATTTCTAGCCACTGGGGAACCATAGGCAGGCTGGGGAAACGCATATTAATGTTAAAAAACCTCATAAAGTGAAATTTCCATGCCATGGGACCTTTAAGGTAAGTGGCCATTACAGATAAGTTTAGGGACTGGAAATACATGGGATACACATGTATTACAGTGCATTACATACAATAGTGCATTACATACAATATGTATTACAGTGCATTACATACAATAGTGCATTACATACAATATATATTACAGTGCATTACATACAATATGTATTACAGTGCATTACATTCAATAGTGCATTACATACAATATGTATTACAGTGCATTACATACAATAGTGCATTACATACTATATGTATTACAGTGGATTACATACAATATGTATTACAGTGCATTATATACAATAGTGCATTACATACTATATGTATTACAGTGGATTACATACAATATGTATTACAGTGCATTACAAACTATATGTATTACAGTGCATTACTTTTCAGAGCTATATGGACGAATAGCCCCTGACTGACTGAGCAGCCTTATACATATATCACATCTTTTTTCCAAAGGTCAGTTTTCCTCATCCACACTAAAATGTAAGGCTGGCATTTATCAGATTCATCTAGGATGTCTAAAAAAGCTTTATTTTCAGGTGTGTCAAAACAAAGAGAAAAAGATTTAAAATCTCGCCGGCACAGTGTGGACATAGTCAGAGAAAGAGAACATGACACTGCATTCACCCTGCCAACTCCTCCCCACAGACAGACAGAGACAGGTGTCCCTCCATCCCTTCCTCCCTCCCTACAGCTCAGTGCCTGAAAGACAACTACTTCCAAGTCAGCAAACACACACACACGCACGCGCAAAAGACCTGCACAAACACACACACTTTCTGTCTCACACACAAACGCATTGATGCACA